>PVJH01011674.1:0-67792 GCA_004026705.1 Nesogale talazaci | reverse complement strand
ATCAGCTTGTGCGATCATGAGGTGTTGACAGAATCAGGTATCAAAGACCCAGACCAAAAATTGATATCAATTTGAAAGAGGGGGAGAGAGGAGCAGAGAGCCAAAACCTATCTGTAGGCAAAAGGAAATCCCATTACAGAAAGTCACAAAAAAGAGATGAGTCAGTCAGGGTGCAGTATAGAGCTGATGAAACATACAACTTTCCTCTAGTTCTTTAATGCTCCCCACCCCCACCCCATCATGACTCTAACTCTACCTTACAAATCCTACTAGTCTAGGGTATGTATACTGCTACAGGTAAGCGCAATCGAGGGAATCCAAACAAGATAACTAACTCAGGACCAATAATGAAAGTAGCAATACCAAGAAGGTATTGCTATACTAGAAGTAGCAATACCAGGAAGGAAGGGGGAGAAAGGGGAAGCCAATCACAATGAGCTACATGTAACTCTCTCCCAGGGTGATGGACAACAGAAAAGTGGGTGAAGGCCCACAGTGTTTGGAATAATACAGGAAAAAATTTTATAAATCATCAATAGTTCATGAGGAAGGGAGAGTGGAAGGGGGAAAAGGAGCTGATATCAAGGGATCAAGTAGAAAGAAAATGTTTTGAAAATGATTACGGCAACTTCCGGCAAGATGGTGACTGAATAACAAACACAAGAGGGGCTCCGCAGAAATCAGCACAGGAGAGTTACTAAGAGAGAAATTCAACACTGCTGGACCATAGGAGGAACATCAAAAAGATAAGTAGGCACAGATTCATGAGGTTTTGAGGAGCTGGGGGCTTTTGGCTTACCATAGTAGAGGCCAACTAGGGTTTGACCTTAGTTCTGTCACTGTCTCAGCCAGAGCTGGGATCATTTGTGCAGGGGCTTTATTTCAGTACAGTAATAGCTTGTCCTGGGGGCAGGGATTAAACCCTTGTAGCCTGACAGTCAGGGATTGCTCAGCTAGCTATATTGTTATTTGTTTCCCTTTTTTCTCTCTATCCCCACAGAGCCACGGTGGGCTTAGTTTTTTATGTTTTATTTTCCTCTTTGCCTCTTCCATTTTCTTTCACAGGCCACTGACAACCTCCAGCCCACTGCTCTTAGACTAGGGCATTTACTCCTGCACTCCACCCAGCTGAGAAAACTCCACTCTCTGCAGATGAGCTGGAAGCTGGAGAAAGCCTGTCCCTTCACCACCAGGAGATATTCCATCGAACTTCTTCCCAGGGAATTCCTGCCTATGTGGTTGGGGGAGCTCCTACTTTATCCTCTATGGTCCTCTGTGACTGAGCTTGGCCAATACCCGCCAACTTTGTACGCTGGTTTGGAAACCTCTGCCCAATCTCTGAACCGATATACCTGGCCAGGGCAATTTCACCCACCATTTGCAGTGCTCTACATCAAAACTCCAAATCCAACCGAACAGCCTTCTGTGGTACTCCCCTTGTAGTGGGCACTCCCACAATGCCCTCTGTGGGCCACACCATCACAGCTTCTTGTGAGATCACCCAATATAGCACCATCCTCATGGGTCCACAAAAACCCAACCAGTATGCCCTGAGAACACCATCTACCTTGCTCTCCAAATAAGAGAATACTGGTTGACTAGGGAAAGAGTGAAGCCACAAGAGGATAAAGTGGCAGGCCAATTCCAAGGTCAAATTAGTAGCAGGCAATTCGAAGAAGCATTACTACCAGTCTCCCAGAGACAGTCAGTGCTCTTTGACTCCCTTTTACAGTCTGGTCAAAACCTCATGGTATTGATATAATGACAGATACTCAGACCAATGGAAAGGAACTGAAAACCCCAAAATAAAATTATTAGTATACAGACTACAGATCTTTCATAAGGGCCCCTAAAATATCAAATGGGAAACAGATGCCCACTTCAACAAGTGGTGCTGGAAAAAATGGATACCTACCTGCAGAAAAATGAAGCAAGACCCTTATCTCACTCTACACAAAGAATAAATTTAGGGTGGATCACAGACCTCAAAGTAAAACTCCAAACTATTATTGTCATCAATGACAGGATTGGGACCAACCTGAGAAATTTGGGGCAGGCAATACATAGACTATCAGAAACAGGGAAGGACACAAACACAGAGGAGGCACAAATTGACAAGTAGGGAATACAGATGATAAAACACATGTGTACATGGAAAGAATTCACCAAGAGAGTAATGAGAGCCCACAGACTGGGAAAACATCTTTAGCAATGACACATTAGTCGAAGTACTTATTACTAAAATCTACAATAATCTGTTAGCTTCCAAAGGGGAAAAAAATTGCCTGCATGGGAAGAACTGAAGGAAATTATGCTAATAGAAGAAAATCAAGCATAAAAGGACAAGTACAACCTAAGTCCGCTGAGGAAAGCTTAAAAAAATGCAAAAGGGGCATAGGGAAAAAGCTACTGTATACAAACATTCCTGGCATGAGGTCCAGGTAGCATGGCAGGAATCAGACCAAATTCAGGAATGCATATGGTAGACAACTAAAAAGGAAGGGGGAGGGCAGAGACAAAGGGTAGCTGGGGAACTGGCACTAAACCACTCCAGGGGAGAGTATTGTTTGTATTTCCATAGGGAAAGAGGGATCCAATTTCAACCCATTGCTTCATGATGTGAATGTAACATGCCTGCATGAAGTGGGAACAAGTGCAGAGGTCTGAGGAGCTGAACCCAACCCCAACTACGTGGACAGCTGCATTTCTCCCTAGAAGAATTTACTTCAGAGGACAGCAGTGTAGCAACGATGAAACATACAATTTTCAGTTCTTCAGTGCTTCCTCCGCCCCACCATCATGATCCCAATTCTACCTTAAAAATTTAACCAAACCAGAGGATGCACACTGGTACAGATAGGAACTAGAGTCCCTGGACAGATGATCCTTTCAAGACCAGTGGTAAGAGTGGTGATACTGGGAGGTTGGAGGGAAGGTTGGGTAGAAATGGGGAACTGATTACAAGGATCTACATATAACCTCTTCTCTGGGGGACGGACAGCAGAGAAGTGGGTGAAGGGAAACGTTGGAGAATATAAGATATGAGAAAATAATAATAATTTATAAATTATCAAGGGTTCATGAGGTAGGGGATAGCGGAGGAGGGAAATGAGGAGCTGATACCAAAGGCTCAAGAAAAAAGCAAATGCTTTGAGAATGATGATGGCAACAAATGTACAAATGTGCTTGACACAACGAATGCATGTGTGGATAGTGATGAATTGTAAGAGCCTTAAATAAAATGATTTTTGAAAAAAGTAAATGATTATGTACGAATGTGCTTGACACAATAGATTTATGTATGGATTGTGATGAGTTGTAAGAACCTCCAATAAAATGATTTAAAAAATAATAATGATATATACTCATGTCCTCTACTTCATTACAGAAGATACACAGTTAATTTCATTTTATTTGATGTAACAATGCATGCTAATTAAATTTGGAAATTACAAAAATTTCCTCATGTGCCCCTCTAGTTACACATATTTGAATTGATGATAATTAGAAGAAATAAATGAGTATAATGGTATCTGATTAAAGTTTAATATGGTATTTGATTAAAGTTATCCCTTACTTGGATCAATGTCCATAAAAACAGTAGAAATTAAAAAAGTATTGAAGTGGGTAAATCAGTTTTAAAAGACTTTCTCACAACCCCTTACAGAGGGGTTGCAGGGAGGAAATGTGCCAGTCAAGGTACAGTGTAGTAACAATAAAATATGCAACTTTCCTCTTGTTCTCAAATGCTTCCTCTACCCCACTATCACGATCCCAATTCTACCTGACAAACCCAGCTAGACCAGGGGATGTACACTAGAGTTGGAAACATGGGGAATTTAGGATCTGATGATCTCTCAGAACCAGTGGTGGGAGTGATGATACCGGGAGGGAGGAGAGGTGGTGGAAAAGAAAGGGGGAACCAATTTCAGGGATCTACATATACCCCCCTTTTTGGGGTACAGGCAACACGGAAGTGCGTGAAACGACACATTGGACAATGTACGATATGAAAAAGCAATAACAGTTTGCAAATTGTTAAGGGTTCATGGGGGAGGGGGAGGGAATGGAAATATGGGGAGCTGGAACTGGGGGCCTAAGAGGAGGGAGGATGTTTTGAGAGTGATGGTGGCAACAAGTGTGCAAATGTGGCCTGCATACAATTGATGTATGTATTGATCATGATGGGAGTTTTATGAGCCCCCAATAAAATGATTTATTTAAAAAAAAAGGAGGGGGAAAGAGGAGCTTTAACCAAGAGCTGAAGTAGAAAATATTTGGAAATAAATATGGCAACATGTGTACAAATATGCTTGATACAAATGATATATTGAAAGTTATAAGAGCTGTAAGAGCCTCCAGTAAAATCATTGGGGGGGAAAAAAGATTGCTTTCAAATGTTAGAAAGCAAAAATGCCACTTTGCGGCCTTGAGAGAAGTCATGCCATGCTCGATCATCTCCTATGTGTGGGAAGCCTGATAATGAATAAGAAAGCTCAGAGAAGAATTGAGGCCTTTAAATTCTGGAAGCAATGAAGAATATGGAATATATCATGGATTGCCAGTTGAAGGAACAAATCTATCTTGGAAGGACAGCAGAATGTTCTGTATAAATAAGATGGCAAGACTTTGTCTTAAGTACTTTGTACATTCTATTAGGAGAAGACAGTTCTTGGAGAGGAAAATTATGTTTGGTAATGTGGACGGTCACTGCGAAATGGTCTGGGGGAAGACTTGTTCTGTCTAAAGAATGGGGAAGGAGAATCCAACAACACATTTGTGTAAGGATAATTCCTATGAAGTAGAGGTGGACATACTCTACAGGTGAGGGTCCAACCTTTACCCTCAATGGTTGTGGGGTCTTGTACTTGCTTTTGATATGTCTTTTCAAGAGGCATGACAAAACTCACTAACCCCTCATTAGAGTACTGTATAACTTGCAAGTTCCTACCCAGTCATTTGGTGGTAGATACAAAGCCTATGGATACAAGAGCCAGACCACCAGATCCTGAAAAGGAGGCTATCCCTCAAGTTGACAAAGGACCCAGTTGCACTCACCGGGGGATCTCCTGCGGTCTCCACTGTGAGGTGGTTCGGGATTGGGTGGGGCTCTGCTCTGCTGCACAGGGTTGCTACAGTTATCTTTCTCTCACAGCATAGCTGGCCAGTTAGAAACCTGAACCTTTTGGTTAGCTACTAAGTGTTTTAACAGCAATGTAACCAGGGCGCCATGCAATTATAATAGTAATTAAGCATGAAATTTTATTGTATATAAAATGTACTAATTCTTATTTTTGGATAGCTACAGGAAATAATTTAAGGAGCATAACGTTAACCCCAAAAGTACATGTTTACAATATGTAAAGTTAGAGAGTTACAATGCACATAGTACCCATCATGTTGTGACTGTGGGCTTCTGAGTCCATTCCAACTCAAAGGTATGCTATTGAACAGAAGAAAACTGTTCCGTCAGGTTTCGAAGGCTGAAATCTTTACAGGAGCAGGCTGCCATCTCATTGTCCCACCGAGTGGCTGGGAAGTTCTAACGGCAGACTCTGGTAGCAGTGAAGTGCTTAACTGTTACACTACTAAAGCTTCTGCAGCACACGGCATAATGACAACATGAAAACTTGGCTTTTTTTCTCTGTTTTCTTAGCTCGTTGGAATATCAGCATACTAGTTAAAGGTCATGCTAAATGTGCTGTTGAGTAAGGAGTTTGACCTTTCTTGCTAATGTCATGAATTTTACATGAAAATTGAAACTTTAGCATTTAGATTATTTAGGTTTACTTAAATAAATATATACCACATAAACATAAGAGTAAAATGGCTTCTTAAGCCACATATAAAAGCCCCAATGCTATTTTAGAAATTCATCATAAATTTACAGATTATAATTTATGAAATGGTAAAATAATCCCATGGAACCATTTAAAATGCCTTCTTCCTAAATAAAAAACTCACTAGGAAGAATAAGGCCCAATAGACAAGGTATGAGCTTGGTAGACAAGGTATGAGCCCAATAGACAAGGTATAAGGCCCAATAGACAAGGTATGAGCTTGGTAGACAAGGTATGACAAAAATCATGCTACTTGGCCTTAGCATAGACCACTTTTAGATTACCAAATGCTTACCAGATGCAGATGTTTCCCTTTGAAAATGACGATGGGAGGAGTACTGCGGACATGCTCTTCAGTGAAGTAAGCATAACAGGGGTACATCATTAAAATCATTTATAGTCTTTACAAATTGTCCCAAAGTTACATAACAAATAAATATGGGGTTATTTAAGAAAATCTACTAAACATGGGTTTTAAGAAGAGTGGACATTTGAACCACAATCTGTTCTTGCCCTTCCTGCTACCATTGTTAGGGAATTTTACTCTGTTACAGGTGGGATAATGCATCCGAAGACCTAGGACAACCTGCATTTTTCATTGTCGAAGATCTGTGTTGCGGACGTAAAATTTCAAGCAAGTGCAGCCAAAAGGTTGTAGACTCCCCTTTTCCTCCAGCTCCCACTTACAGGATGGAGATGCTACCTAAGCCATGGCCTTGATTGCCCTTCCCCAGTTGTACACAGGGCAGAGATCCCGTACTGTGAGCAACATGCTGAAATCGGAGGCTACAGTGCCACTCAGCAACTTGCTTCTAAACTAGTGGTGTCACTTAGAAAGAAGCAGGCTATTTCAGTGCTCAGTTCTGGAGACATCGTGCTGAGATTTTGACCAGGAGGTGAAAAAAGCTTTAAAACAAAAAGATCCAAGTTCCTCCTTAAAGAAGTGACGTTATTTAAAACATAATGTGAGAAAGCTCTAGCCTAAACCTCCCCAAATCAACTCATTGCCATCCCTCCTCATAGCCACCTTACACGACAGGGTAGTACTGCCACAATATAGAAGGCAATGAGTTTCCTACACTGAAACCCCTATACCACCAGGGCTTCTTTTTTACCCTAAGGGTTCCCATAAAATCAAAGGAAGTTTGAAGGTAAGCAGTTCAGAGGAAGCTGTCATGCTGTCCCACTGAGTGGCTGGGAAGTTCTAACAGCAGACTCTGGTAGCAGTGAAGTGCTTAACTGCTACACTACTAAAGCTTCTGCAGCACACAGCATAATGACAACATGAAAACTTTGGTTTTTTTCTCTGTTTTCTTCACAAAAGTTAAAAGCTAACCATAAGCCAGATAGTTCACCAGAGAGTACCAGGGAAAAGGTTTGGAAAAGTCAGGATTTGTAGTGATACAGCTTTGGAAAGGCCAGACAGGTGATACTCTTACTTGTGGCTAGCTCACTTAGTCAAGCCACATTTATGTGACATTTGCTGGGATGGTCTTGGAGATGAGAAGCCTTTTGTTAGGCCAGGTTGACTACAGAAACAAATGCAGTGACACTCATCTATGTGTAAGAAATAACTTTTTAATCACGAACTATTTACATATCAAGAAAGTGTCCCATCTGAGTCCAACTGAAGCTCCAAAGTCTGATACCACTCCATGTGTCCCTCATGAGACTCAGACAGTCACATGCCAAGATGAAGAATGTAGGAAGATCTCAGGCCACTGGGTACAGAGTCATGTGGATCAAAGGCGGAAGAGTGGCAGGACTAAGGCAACTCTCACATGAATAAGAGAGTCCCAGCAGGCAGAAAGGTAAAATGGTGGAGAGAGGGGAGGTTCTCAGGGTACTTCTTATGGGAAGGCCACATCTCTAAAGAGGTACCATAAGGATGTGATCTCATTGACAACCTGGATACCACCCCTACAGTTTTATATATCTTCAAGTTGACATATAATTGTCTAATTACCAAACCCAGCCTTTGTGTCCAAGAGCTATAAAATACAAAAGTCCTGACCTCTCTGTGGGGTTATCGAGACTAGATCCTCTCCTGCCATTCAGGGCTTTGTATCAGTAAATAATCCCTTAAGAAATATCCTATAATACCATCATGGA
Source organism: Nesogale talazaci (assembly GCA_004026705.1). Lineage (NCBI taxonomy): Eukaryota > Metazoa > Chordata > Mammalia > Afrosoricida > Tenrecidae > Nesogale > Nesogale talazaci. The sequence continues at coordinate 59,840 of PVJH01011674.1, read as the reverse complement.
GTTGTCACCTTCCTTCTTCACACCAATAGCTCCTTGGGCAAATTCCACCTTCTTGCTCAAACTCTGACCTAAAAACTACCCCTGCAAAGGAGTCTGACTTTAATTATTTTACATTATGTAGCAGTTTATGTTCTAAGGTACTGTAAATAGTAATAGAGCAATTAGCTAATAATTAGTGGAACCTAATAGCTGGGTGCGATCATGGAAGACGTCATTTAGACACCTGTCAAAACCACAGTCAATTCCTGGGTGACCATGCTCTTGCCTTTTGAAGCACAATGTCAAAGGTTTCACTCTATTGGGGAAATATCTCACATTAAATTAGTCCAGCCACTCACGAAACAAACAAGAAAGTCAAGGATGATAACTAGCTTTGGAGTGAGGGGTAAGTAGAATCCTGAACTGCTACACATATCATTATAATAACAAATCTGACTCTATTGATGTTTGCTTGCTGACAGGTTTTAAGCTATCTTTCTTCCCAGATGCCTCAAATCTGGGCAAGCTGATAAACCAAGGTGCTTTCTCCTTCAGTACTGACAGGATAATCAAAACATGTCTGTCAAAACATGCCTCTGTCTGCACACACTTTCACCCAGGGCCAATCCCTGAACCACAGTGAAAACCCCAAGGTAGTCTCCTTTCTCAAGCATTTTCAGACCAGCTTGGGAGGGGTGCTCCATTTGCTCTTTCCAGAAATCTCTACTTTGTGAATACACTTTTTTCATACTCCTTTAGTGTGTGTGCCATGCCTCAAAATAGAAATTATATTGTAGGTGAAAGATGGTCACAACAATTACCTAAAATGTACAATTTTCAATAAAAAACTTTACATATATTAAAAGAAAAGTGTTCGCTATATAAGAAGAATTCAAAACTGTGTAAGAGATCAGCTATAAGATTTAACATAAAAATTTCAGAGTAGTCATCAAAAATATGTTCAAAGAATTAAAGGACACTGCTTACAGAAGATAGGTCTAATGAAAATGTCTCATCATATCGATTATCAATAAAGAAATAGAAATTTACGTTAATAAATCTTGGAGTTGAAAAGTACATATATTGAAATAAAAATGTGACTAAAAGGTCTTAACAGTAAATGTGAACCAGAAAAAGGAAGAATTAGAGAACAAGAACATAGATCAATGTGAATTTGCTGAAGAACAGAGAGGGGAAAATGAAGAAAAGCAGAAAAAAAATGGCCAAGAGTCTCAGATAAAGCAGCATGCCTGCAAGGACACCAACATACATGGAATGGGTGCTCTAGAGGACCAGGAGAGAGATAACGGAGCAAGAAAAATACTTAAGGCAGAAAAATAAAATTTGTTGGAAATTAATAATCTACACAAAAAGGAAGCAGCAAAATGGTCCATAAAAAATTCTACATTCAGCAAAAATAACTTTAAAAAAATGAAGGCTGCCAAATCTAAGAGAACACATTGCTAACATACTTGCCTGCAGGTTCTGCAGGTTCAAATTAGTGAACTCAGGAAAAAGATTGCACTGCCAAAATTACGCTTACACTGCAACAAAAACAAACTGAGTGCTGAGCTGATTTGGACTCACAGCCACCCTTTATGTCAGGGTACGAGTGCTCCTGCGATCTCGGAGCTGTAACTCTTTACTGGAGTAGAAAACCCTGTAGTGCTCCCTCAGAAATGCTGGTGGTTTGGAAGTGCTGACTTTGAGGGTAATATTTCGAGCATAACTGCTCCATCACCAGTGCTCCATGTTTATAAAAGACAATAGGAATACATTGTGAATTAGAAACTACAGAAACAAAAATCAAAATTATAAACACTATAAATGTATACTTGGTCTCCAATCACCTTAGAAGAGTGTCATTTTCCCTTGCATTAAAATATTTAAAAATTATTTTTTTAAAATAAAAATTGCAATATAAATAAATGAAATACATATGGCAAAATTAACACAAAAAGGGCAAATGAAATTTAACTATGTAGGATTTTTAAAAATCTCACTGCAATTAGTATACATATGACTAGATATTTTTAAGATTTATGTGGCAAACTCTGCAGCAGTCACTAAAAGCAACAAAAATGGAATGTATATAAGAACACATATATACATATTTATACTATATGCATGCACATATATCCTTTTGTAGAGGTATATGTGAATAAATTCAATAAAAACCCATTAAAAGAATTAATATGTTGCACTAGTAAATAGTCACTTAATGTAAAAGAAAAAGTAAAAATGGAATAGAGGAGCAAAGCCAGGTGAGACATATAGACAATGAAAGTAAAATGGTAGATGTAAATCCATGTATCTCAAAATAACATTCAATACCAATGATTAGACAACTTGATCAAAAGGCAGAATTTGTCAGACAGGATGAAAAGTGACTACTCGGCTGAGCCCCAGTGGTGTAGTGGTTGTGCGCGGGACTGTGGCCCACTGGGATGGAGGTTCAATTCCAGCAGTGACTCCACAGGAGCAAAGACTGGGCCTCCTACTCCCACCACCAGAGGGCAGTGATGCCCACCTCCCCAAAAAAGAATAGTGACTACTCAATGTTAAGATTTTAATTTTTCTTTGAAATGAGAAAGTCAAGCACTTGATATCAGGTATGTGGCAAAGAATATCTTAATTGTGTGCTAAGGTCAAAGCTCAGACATCCAGTTCATAGATATGAATGCATACTTTTGGAAAAAGGTGGAAAAATTAGAAAGTAAGTATGGAATCCAACACTGGCTCAGCATATACTGCTGTTAACAATGACATTGTGACAGAGAAGTGTGAATAGCTGAAGCCTGTCTTGATGCTTAAAATCTGTAGTCAGATATGATTTTTGTAAAGGAAAAGTGTATTATTGCTCCAAAAGGTACTGAACTGTGATAATTACCGAAAAAAAAAGGAAGGCCAAATAATGCTCAAAAGTAGAGTACTTCGGGGTATTAGTTTGAAAGTCAATAATGAAATGTGATACTTTGTTCTAAGATATATAAAGAGTACATCTGCATATATTACATTGTGTATAAAGATTAATCAGATTTGTCTGTGATGAGGTAAGTATATAAATATTTATTATATATAGTAAAACAGAAAAATACCATTCAAGTATAATTAAAGTACAGCAGAATCTTGTGTGTATAAATTCTAAAGCAAACTTATTGGCCTCAAGCCAACTATGACCCAAAACAAACCTGTAAGACAGAATAGAATCATCTAGAGGCTTGAGATTTTATTGGAACAAAGCCTCATACTTTTCCTTCCAGTGGCTGGTGTTTACAAACTCCTGGTCTTGCAGTTAGCAGCCCAACATGTAACTCACTATTTGAAAAGCTAGAACATTAAGAAAGTTTCACCAGGCCCTGAAGGATGAGGACTATACTGGTGTAGTGATCACTAGTAGTGGGGGATCATTGGGGGAAGGGAAGATGATAAAGAACTAAATATGCATACAAGTGCATCATAAAAATGTGTTTTACTTAGTTACACTCCAGTATTATGCCCTTAGCTGTTAAAAATGACATTCATATGTCCATTTGTGGAGCCCTAGTGGTGTGTTGGTTACAAGCTGGGTTGCAATCTGCAAGTTCTAGAGTGCGAATGCACCAGCCTCCCCCCGAGTGCAAAAGAAGACAGGGCCTTCTATTCCCAATGACAGTCTTGGAAACTAACCGCCAGGTCTACTCTGCCCGATAGGGATGCTGTGAGTTGGCTTCAGCACGATGGCAATGAGAGTGAGTTCATTTGAGGGAAGTTTCTGGATGGTTTACGGTCTTACAGCCAAAATCAGTTTTAAGTGGAGATAGCATTTATATTTCTAGTAGATTAGTAATCCCAAGCTTATGTAGATGATCGGCAGTGAAAATGAGTCCATTGAGTGATGTAAATTTGTCTTTGTAGATGTATGTAGATAATTTTGTAAGATCAAATTTGAAAGGTTAAGAACTCTCCATTTGCTCTTTTTTTCTTTGGGGGCATCACTGCTTTCTGGTCGTGGGAGTAGGAGGCCCAGCCCCACTGTTGGAATTGAACCTCCGTCCCAGTGGGCCGCAGTCCCGCGCACAACCACTATGCCACCGGGGCTCAGCTCTCCATTTGCTCTTAATGATCAAGAAACTCAATAAAATTCAGTTTGTCGAAACATTAAATATTCTGAATACAAAAAGTAAAAAAAGGAAGAAAAAACCCCAACACTCCTAGATTTAACAACTACTCCTAGGGACTTTAAGGTTTAAAGATTATTTAAAGGTAAAGTTTTAGATGTTCATCTACTTTTCATGGCTTCAGAAAGTCTAGATTCTATTGAAAATTCACACATTTTTCCTGCATTTTGATCAAGATTCTTCTATGCAATCTTTTTTGGTCAAACTGTTCAGTAATTGTAGCTAGGCATCATCTAGTTCTTTTGGTCCACTGGAAAAGGAGGCAGCTGTTCATGAAAACAATTGGACACACATTCACATCTTCTTCCTATTCCTGACATTCCTTCTTCTGGGTTTCAGGTGATTAGAGACAAGTGTGCGTGGGATGGCTGTCTGAAATCTTTTAAGACCTCAGGTTACACACACACAAAAACCAGGAATTAGAAAAGAAACAGTAACCGCCTTTCTAATGTCAATCAACTGGACTGTCCTATGAAACCATGACCCTAAACTTCCAAACCAAGAAACAAAATCCCATAAGTTGTTTACTGGAACATAAGCAGTTTCAGCAGGTACTTTTTTTAGGGTGGTGATGATGATTGTTATAAATATATTTATCACTCTTTTACTAGCTCTGTTTTTTATAGGTATAAAGTTACTGATAGAAAGACAATATAGTGATGCCCCCACCCACCCCCAATGACAATAACCATATACTTACCCCTACTTGTAATCAATGCAATTTTTTTTGGGGGGGGCATCACTGCCCTCTGGTGGTTGTGTGGGAGCTACCCAGTGTTGCTTCTGAGAGCCACCGCTGGATTTGAACTGCTAAACCCACAGGCCGCAGTCCTGCACTCAACCACTTACGCCACCGGGGCTTAGCCCTAATCAATGCAATTTTTAATCATTATTAATCTCCCTTGCCTTTCCCCCTCCCATTTCTGGAAACCACTGTTAAGTTTTTGCCTCTAAGTATTTTCTTGTCTTGTCTCTTGGTAAGTGAGGTGATAGAATATTTTTTTTCACACTGACTTATTTTGCTCAACATGATTATCTTCAAGATCCATCACTATTGCAGGATATACCAAAACTTCATTTCTCTTACTGGCTAAGTATTATTCCATGGCAAGTTTGTACAACACCTACTCCTCTCCTGATGGACATTTGGGCTGTTTACACTATATTGTGAATAGTGTTCAATAAACACTGTTGTACAATCCTGGTGTACAAATACTGGTATCTTGGCTTTTCAGTCTTTTGGATAACTATCTAGGAGTGTAATTGCTGGGTTATATGGTAATTTTAGATTTAGAATTTTTAAAGAACTGCTATACTGTTTTTCATCAATAATGCTACAATTTTATATTCAAATCAGTAATAGATAATAGTTTTAGTTTCTCCAAATCCTCCTGAATATTTATTATAGTTATTTTTATTATTTATTTCCTAATTGGAATGGAAAGGTCCCTCACTGTGGTTTTGCTTCTCTCTGGTAGCTAAAGACACTGTCTTTTCATGTGCTTGGTGACTACCTGAATGCACTCTTTGGCAAAATGTCCAAGGCCTTTAACATTTTATGCTTACACTATTTGCTTTTTGGCTATTGTCAAAGTTTTATATGTATTTTGGATATTAGGTTACTAGATACATATATTTTACAGATATTCTTCCAGTTGGTAACTTGTCTTTTCACTTTTTTGGTAAAGTATTTTGATAAGAATTTTGATGCCTTCTATTGTTTGTACATTTGTTTTTATAGTGTTGTGAGCTAGTTGCCCCTGCTGTTTATTCAAAGAATTTTAGGGTTTCAGTTTGCATTCTTAGGTCTTTTAAAAACATCACTTTATTGGGGCCTCTTACAGCATCATCACAATCCATACATTCATCCATTGTGCCAAACACATTTGTACATATGTTGTCATCATCATTTTCAAAAATTTTTCTTTCTAATTGAGTCCATGGTATAAGCTCATTTTCTCCTGCCCTACTTTCCCTCCCACATGAACTCTTGAAATTGTATAAAATCATTTTTTTATGTCTTATATTAACTGTTATCTCCCTTCACTCACTGTACTGTAGTCTGTCCTCCAATATACTTAAGCCTTTAATCCATTTAGAATTATTTTGTGTAGAGTGAGAAGAAAGGAAGCTACTGGGGATTGAGGTGGGGGAGGGGCATCACTTTACTGAAAGAGTTCTGTGGTCTTTGAAGGGGTGAGTTGCTGGGCAAGTAGAGGAGTTGGGTGGTTGGGATCACTGGAGCAGTTGTAATGCTTGGAGGGGCATTTACCTATCTTTTCATTAACTTGAATGTATAAAAATATCAGAAGCAACCTAAATATGAGCACTTGAACCTTATGACTATTTCAGGCCCTTTGTGCTAACATAAGAAACCTCTCACTGCCATCGCCCGCACTAACTCACAGCATCACAGTAGGTTTCCAAGACTGACTGTTTTTTCCTTTTAATTTTATATTTTTTTATTTTTTGGGAGGGCATCACTGCCCTCTGGTGGTCGTGGGAGCTACCCAGCCTTGCTCCTGGAGAACCGCCACTGGATTTGAACTACCAAGCACGTGGGCCACGGTCCCGCACTCAACCACTACGCCACCGGGGCTCAGCCCAGACTGACTGCTTATGAAAGTAGAAAGTCTATTCTTTCTCCCGAGTTGCTGCTGGGGTTTGCAATGCCAACCACGTGGATCGTAGGCCAATGTGTAACCACTACAACACCAGTCATTCATCTAGTGTTTCCTGTACTCCATGAACTTAACGGTCATTCAAAAAGCAATAATAGAAAAATTAGCTCTCTTGGTTTTGGGAGAAGGGGGGAAACCATGAATTAAATGTTTTCTTTCAGACATTTTTGCTTTGCAATATGATATATAATATGTACCTCACTGTGATTCTGGGAATTTTCTACTATGGAAAATATAAATATTTTGGCCTGAAGATTTTAAAATTTTACTTACACAGATTTTGTATTTGTCTACTTTTAATATATTTATATTTTTCTTAATCATACCAAGGTTACAGCTTTTTAAAAATGGTATAGAATACTTAGTGTTAACAGACTTTAGTTTATAATAATCATACAATAATAGAAACTTCTGCTCATTTTAAATATAATTAGATAGGAATTTAAACTATTGAAGCTTCCCCTCCCCCCAGTTGAAACTTTTATTTTATTAAGATGTAAGTAACTCCTACATGGTCTAGTACTCATAAAAGGAATACGAGTTCAAAAAAGGTAGTTATGTTACCATCAGTATTTCCAGGTGAATGCTGACAATCAAGTAACAATACCAATAAATCTTTGGGAAGCCATCTGTGGTCATTTACACGTTGTCAAGGTCAAGTTTCTCTGGAACAGAGACTACCAGTTCTTTAAAGTTGGTCTAAGTTCCTGGATGACATAGGGGCAGATTTCCTTATGAGGTCCTGCTTTGTCTTTAATAATCTCTAGGATGCAAAAGGCACTAGCAAAATTGTTTAGCCACTTGCACACTTGGAAAGTAGGATTGATGATTTTTGGTTCTGGAATCAGATCATAACCAGTAAGTCTGTTCATCCCTTTGCGCAATTCTCAGGCATCAATATTTGGCTTATTAAAGTAAGTCATCCGGCGAGCATTGAACTCCTCATCTGTCTCATGAGACCCATGGAAGTAGTAGCAAATTGACTGGACAGTGGTGGCGGTGCTGGGGTCCAGGGCAGAGTGTAAAAAACCTCCACAGCTGTGGGCTGACCAGGGCAGCTGCAGCAGTGCTGCATTGGAGCAGCCCCCAACATGACAGTGATGGCATCTAAGGCTTAAGGAAAGCTGGATACAAGCCACTATTAAAGCTTTTAAAGGTATATTTATTAAGTCATAAAACATAATGAACTGCCTTGACTACTCAAGTTTATTTGCACAATATGTGCTGCTTCAAGATGTCATAAGTTGTCATTAAAAGACACTAATTCAGGTAGAGTGTCCAGATAACAAGGATGATTAAAAGTCAATACGTTGTTAAAATGTAAATAGTAACAGTTAAAATATTCAGAAAAAATCTGTCAGTTGTGATTGAAAACAACAATTAAATGATTGCAAATAATTTTGAGGTGCATTCATATATGGAAAACAGATGTAAAATATGTAATTTTATTTTGGTATTAGAAAAGAGAAAAATTTCTCACTACAATACAAGGGGGTAACTCCTAAAAAAAAAAAACTAGGATTTTTTTATAAAGCTATGTATATAAATTTATTTACAAAACCTTATCACCTTCACAGTACTCTTCATTGCACTTAACACATTTGCCACATCTGCAATTCCATTCTGGGAAACATTTTTCCAACTCATGTTTGGATGGCTTCCTCAATTTTTTTCTTCACCTTTTCTACATCATCATGTTGCTGTTCTTTCATGTCTCTATCATTTTCAGAAACAAAAAGAAATCTTAAGGTGTGAGGTCAGGTTCCTGGGACAAGAGAGGGATGCTGTTTTTTGCCCCAAACTGGAACACTGAGACGGCTGCGTGAGCAGGTACATTGTAATGATGGTAAAACCAGTCTTCCCTCTCCCACAAATCAGGCTTTGTCACACACTGTTTACGCAAGCTTTGCAGAATCTCTAAATAGAAAGTTTGCTATTGGTCATCACACACAGAAAAACAAAGTTCAAGCGAAACTGCTTTTACAAAAAAATTCACTGTGACAGGAGAGACATTTCCTAGGTGACACTACTGGATGCACTAACTCAGAGTAAGTTGCTGGATGCTCTTCTAGTGGAAAAAATGCATACTATAAAAGTTCCACCTGCCCAGCACAATTCTTTTCTTTTTTCTTTTCTTTTTAGTCAGTAATAGCTGAGTATCAAAGAGCACCAAATAGTGTCTTAAAAGACAGTTTCTATTCTTGTCTTTGGGTATAGCCTGCACACGTGTCAAGAGTAAAACTGACTTACATAGAATTTACTTACCTTTCATCTTTAAGGTAGAAGATCCCAGGTCTTTCTCTCATAGAGAGCTGGGTGCGTTTTAAATATCAAACTTTTGGTTAGCAACCAAGTGATTAACCATCGCATCATGAAGGTTCTTAATTTTTTTAAATAATAAAACTATTCAGTTTCAAAGTTTTATCACAAAGCTAATTTTCTTGAAAAATTCAAATTAATGGCTAGAATTGCACAGCCAATTAATGTAATTGATGTCAGTAAGTTGTACACTGCAATAAGTTAATTTGGCAGGTTTTCTGACAAATATATTTACAATACTTGCAAAATAGAACAGCTGGTAAGGTGAATCAAATACTTTATTCTTAGTTGGCTTCTTAGCTTGGAAGTTTTGGACTCTTGTTTCATGGTACATCCCCTTTAACTACCTAATAATCATGTTTAGTTCATTTGCTTTACCTCATAGTTCACTGTATAGTATTTAAGATCATAAAAGTTTATACTTGGTGATCAAAGGTAACAACAATTGATCTCTATTCCCCTGTAGTAACAGGGGAAAAAGGAGAGTTAGGAACAGAAGAGGGGAAATGGATTGTGGGGTTAACTGTCTATTTGAACTGCCTGATTTGTCATGAGAAAAGAAAAACTGGTTGGTGTCAAGAATATTTTTAATAAATTCATACAGAATATTTTGATCAAAGGTTCTAGAGGAGAATCTTGATGGGAAGGGAGAAAATGGCAGAATAGAATTTCAAGGTCTCCACTGATAAGGAATGAAAATCTCTAAATAATGCATCGAAATAACTATTAAAAACTATAAAAACAGTAATATCTTCTGGAGTCTTCTTTACATCAAACAGCACATTAATTAGTAAACTAGATTTGCTTTTATTTTTAATATGATTGAACTATTGAATTGTATGACATGAATTATATGTCAATAAAGCTTTTTTTTTAAAAGAATGCTTGCTTTGAGCATTGTGCTATTTAAAAACTGCCTAAATAAGATCAAATGGACATCTTAATTTGCTAGAGGTACAGTAAGTTTATATAAATTAGGGAGGAGCAATTCAGAAAAGGAAGGTAAGAAACATTTGAAGAATACAATCAATGTCAATGACTGTACCTTTAGAATTACTGAATATTTTACTGGTATATATTCTAAGCAACAAACAAATAATAATTTTTAAAAGCGAAGTTCCAAAATCTTTGTTTTATGCAGAAAAGATAATACCTTAATGCTTATCAGCAGCAATATGCAATCCTGGATATCAGATTAAGAACACATCTATATTTAGGAAGCAGGTGTGAAGAAACATTAAACCACGCAACACAATCTGCTACTAAATGCAATGCCAACTCAGGGTAGAGACTACTAATATTTTAGGTACTTGGTGACCTAATTTTCATTTACCCAGTAATCCAAAGCTTATTTCTTTACTTCAGTCTACTTGGTAGTAGTAGGAAACACTCAATTGTCACTTTTTATATTTTTTAGTACATAAGAGGAAGGAGAACTCTACATCTGCCTTAGAAGAAAAGTTAAGTTTGCCTGTGCAGAGCAAATACATTGCTACCTGCCAAACGGAGCAGGTACAGCTGTTTGCTGTTAGATACATGTGTGCCCTGATTTCTTCCTAGAGGACGGAGGGAGGGAGGCAGAACCAAGGAGGGAGTGATGATGGAGGAAATGGGAATGAGGCAGACTACCTGACAAAGCAAATTAGGAAAGGAGACTTCAATTTCACAGTGTGGTAAAACTAAAGAAAAAGTTCAAGAATTTTAAGAAATAAACAAAATGGGAGCTCAAATTTAAATGTGAGATTGAGATCAAAGATAGTCCTCCAACTCAATGACTATGTACGTTTCTTGGAGAATGACGGAAAGTGGCTGAGTGTACCTAGAATTCAGATCTTTAGAGAATGAGAGAATGTAGAGAATGTAAGTGAATGAGAAAAAAGCAAGGAAATTAAGTCAATTTACAAGAGGGTATTTGTAATGTACCATGAATAAGGAGGCTAGAAAGTAGACAGGCAGGAATCAAGTAATATGATCAACAAGTGTCCTGAAGCACTGAAAGGGATCCAAGAAATGTTGCAGACAATAAACTTGAGCAAGCTGCCTAAGAGGATAGCAGGAGGTTGTACAAATGTGAGATATCTGATGGCCGATTTTGGAGATGGTGTATTTTCTGATCGCTATAAGGTATAAAAGAGGGAATGAATGGGTGGCTGAGGTGGATAGTGGGTAGGTTGCAGTGCTGGGCTGAATCATCTCCATGTATAATAAAACTGTTAGAGATGATGACGAGTATCAGGCAAGGTGTTTTGCCTTCAGTGAACTAGGAAATGGGTGGCTGATAGTTAATGTAGCTAGATGACAAGTCGCAGAAGAGCAAATTTGCAGCCGTGTAGGACAAAAAGAATTGATAAGATTTCAATCTGAATTTTTTTTTTGTGGGGGGGGCATCACTGCTCTCCGGTGGTGGGAGTAGGAGGCCCAGCCCCACTGCTGGAATTGAACCTCCATCCCAGTGGGCCGCAGTCCCGCGCACAACCACTACGTCACCGGGGCTCAGCCCCTTCAATCTGAATTCTTTAAAAAAGATTTATTGGCATATACTACATATAACATAATTTAGTCATTCAATCATATAAAGATTTGTGAAATCACCACAGTTAACCTTAGAACATTTTCTTCTTGTATACTTTGTTAACTCCTCATCTCTCCCCTGCCATTGTTCTAGACAGTTACTATCTCGATGCCTCTAACTATCCTGGATCACTCTAATTTCTAAACACTGATATATGTTACAAGTGTTATACTATACTTGAGAAGGGATAAAGCAATATTTCTATGAAATGTGAATGAACAGTGTGAGAAGTAGCAAGAATATAGGCACGTATGTTGATCATGGCAGAGTGTTCTATATGATAAAATAGAATGGTTTGTGAGGGAGCTGGGGGTCAATGCCGGGTAAGCTAGGGGATTAACAGAGGCCATGGAAGCAGAGAGAGAACAGTAACATGTCTTATGGGATAGAGCATTTGAGATAAAGTTTAAAAGGTAGAAAAGGGATTATGAACCAGAAGTTAACTTTCCCACATAGGAAAATTCTGACAGTGTCTAGACACAGTATTGGTTCTCACAATGGAGAGAAAGGGTTATACAAGTGACATCTATAGAGTAGATCTAAGGGAACTTAAGAAGTAGCCAGCAATGAACCAGACAGCACCTTACAACAAATAATTACATAGATCAAAATTTCAATAGTGTGCAATGGTTCAAAAATTCTGAGGTAGAGGCATGCCAATGATGAAAACAAGAATAACTCTAGGGAAAAGGTCTATTTGATTCACTTAACACATGGTATAACAGTAGAGGAGCAGGAAACAAATGTGAACAGGAGGTTAGATTACACTGTAAGTGGGCTAAGGAAATAGCATCTCAGAGCACAAAGAAGAGTCATTGAGTTGTGCAACTCTTCTTAGTGACTGAACTACTGAATTGTGTATTAGTCAATAAAACTGCTTTAAGAATTACACCAAAAAAAGATGAGCTATCGAAAGCCAGTAAGCCCAATTCTACCATACAAATCCGGCTGGACCAGAGGATGTACACTGGTACAGATAAGAACTTGGAAACACAGGGAATCCTGGACAGCTAAATAACTCAGGACCAATAATGAGAGTAGCAATACCAGGAGGGTAAGGGGAAAGTGGGGTAGAGAGGTGGAACCAATCACAAGGATCTACATATAACCCTCTTCCTAGGGGTCAGACAACAGAAAATTGGGAGAAGGGAGATATCAGACAGAGTAAGGAGTGACAAAATAAAAAAAAAACACATAAATTATCGAGGGTTTGGGGGGAGCAGGAAGGAAGGAGAAAATGAGGAGCTGATTACACGGGCTCAAGTAGAAGGAAAAAGTTTTGAGAATGATTATAGCAACAAATGTACAAATATGCTTGACACAATGGGTGGATGTATGGATTGTGATGAGAGTTATACGAGCCCCCAATGAAATGATTCTAAAAAGGAAGAGAAAGAAAGAAAGAAAGAAAGAAAGAAAGCTCAATGAGCAAAGAAATCATGTTACCCAACTGAGTTGGGAGGTATTACACATGATTGAAGCCTCATCAATAATTTGGAGGTTGTTTTAGTTTACAAACACTTTGAAGCATGTCTTTAATTATTCTTTAGAGGGTCATTTAATGGAAGCTTTAACATCTCATCTCTTTAAGAATAATAAGGTCTTGGTTGAAAAAATTACATCTCATACTTGACCAGGCAAGTCGGAGATTCAGACAGTAAGTTACTTTCCTTTTAATAGCCTTCTTGTACATTTTCTTCAATTGTTGAAAATATTATTTTAAAGGAAGAAAAACTTTTCTTTTTTTCATTCCCAGTGACTACTAAGAAGTGATGAGGAACAATGAAACGACCAGCAACAAGAGGCAGGAAGATGTCTGAAATAATACACAAAATTTCAAAATGCTTCCTCAAATGAATGTAAATTGTGTCAGTAGATTTTGAAAGTAGTCAGTAATGCACAAACATTCACAAAAGCTAAAGCTATAATGACCTGCAACCAATTAACTCTTCCTCTTTCAGGAAAAAAACCATCAGCAAATGAAGCTTTCAAATTTGTACCATTTTTTTTAATGTTCTGCAAATTTATTTGGCTCCTTTCAGTCAAAAATTACCGTGTGTAATGATGGTAATTTCTTATGGTCTCTAAAAAAAAGAAAAACTAACATGATGCAGGTTGCCTTTCTCTTCTTGAAAATAAATGAGACATCAAACAGGTCACTCAATTGAACCACAGCCTTCTACACAGGTAAGAAATTTAATCCTTTAGCAGTCATTCCATTCACAATAACCGTCATGACAATATATTAGTTGTTTCTTATTGAGTATACCTAATAAAGTCCAACTGGTCTAAAAGAGTGATTATTATTTTCAGTGGTACTGTTTATACCTAGGCCAAACTTGTTCATCAGACAATATGAATAGGGTAGTAAAAAAAACCTCAAAACAGAAGGAAATTTCCTCATTGGGAAGAGAGAGTGTATTTCTCCCAGCACTAACTCAGAGGCATCTCCCCCTCTTCACATGCCAAAATTTGAGGGATAAGGGAATCTAGAAAGATTGCTAAAAGTATAAGAAATGTGACCAAAGTGTAATAAATTAATTGGTACCACCTATTAATAGATAATAAATTCAGTGAAAATGACATAAGAGGCAATGGAAAAATACATTAAGTAAATTTCAACATAAAGTTACATTCTTTTTTCCTTCTTTAAGAGACATTTTAGCTGAGCCCCGGTGGCGTAGTGGTTGTGCATGGGACTGTGGCTCACTCGGTTGGAGGTTCAATTCCAGCACACAGAGCAAAGGCTGGGCCTCCTACTCCCACCACCAGAGGGCAATGATGCCTAAAAAACTAAAAAAAAAAAAAAAAAAAAAAGAGACATTTTAAAGAGCAGTGCTTTTGTAGATAGTAGTTTCTATCAGAAAACCCACCATCTTTTCCAACAATTATAACAATTTCGACCGTCTATGTAAATCAGCATACATTTATAAAGTACATTTTAAATAAACTGTAGTTAGCCTCATGATACCCTATAACAAGTAAAACCTTTGATTTTTTCTCCTATGATTACTGAATAGTCAACTTGTACTAAAACTCAAGTTTGAGAGATACATATAATGGTGTGTCTTATAAATGAATTAAGGAAGACATGAATCAAGACATAAATTAAGCAAACTGTCCACAGAGTCATGTATTCTTCTACAAGTGCACACTTCCATTGTCACAAAGAACAGTCTTGATTAGATAGAAGGAAGTAGAAGCTAACCCTCCCTGGGAGTGGTGCTGGCTAGGTGCTGGGCTGCTGCCCACAGTTAGTGGCAAATCAACCAGCAAGCCAGGTGCTCTGCAGAATGATGAGGCTGTCTACACTAGTAAATATTGTTAGTCATGGAACCCCTATATAACGTGCTATGAGTCAGAATCAACTTGACAAAAGAGTTTCTGTTTTGTTTTTGCTTTTTATGTATTATCATCACCAGGTACACTTCTGAGTATTTTGTATATATACTCTTATTTTATTCCTCACTCTGGAGGTAGGAACTATTATATCACACACAAGCATGCCTTTAAAAGATTGTTTAAATGTAGCTTATCTTTCACAAAAGAATTGGGAATCATTTTCAATTTTACTTTTCTTCCTTTTATACCATCCATAGGCATGACGAGTAAGTAATGTGGAAGGTTTTTGCGCCTTTGACCCATCTCTCTTCTCTATTTTAATTTAAATTTTTTTCTATTTTAATTTTAAATAACTATTTTTTAAGTTTCTTTGTGAAATATGACATACAAAGAAAAAACTAAGATATGTAGTTATACAGGTCACCACCTGAAAACAGCAAGTGCCCTTTTTATGTGGGTTCTTTATTTTAATTTCTGTTGTTTTTTCTTTTCCCACCCACCTCCCACCCTTACCTCCTTGTCCTTCTTTCTCTTCCTTTTTGCATGACCACCCTGCCCCACCCCCCACTGTAACAGTTTTCTATGGTGCAAAAAACAAAATTTCCTTTCTCCTGTAATGGTGTTATGAAATGCTAGCTTTAAGAGATTAACTTCGCTGGACATAGCTTTTAATTTTGCCCAGGAGGTGTTTGACAGAATCGACACTGTTTTTCAAGACGCCTTATATTCCACTGTGTGTTTGAAGCAGTTATCTATTCCTCCACAGAGAGTGAGTTTGATTGTTTCCATTCTTTCGCTATTAGAGAAACTGCTGCAATAAATATGAGTGTGCACATGCCTTTTTTATAAGTTGCACTTTTTTCTTTAGGTTATATGCTAGTTAGAGAGATGGCAGGGTCATCAAGTATTTGTATGTGCATTTGTAAAAGAAAACACCATACTGTTTACCATATTGGTTGTATAATTCTGCAATCCCACCAGTGCTGTATGACCATTTCAATTTCTCCACATCATCTCCTACATTTGTTATTTATTCGAGTTTCACTAAGAGTGTCAGTGTGAGGTAGTATTTGTTTCAATATGTATTGCTCTCACGAGTAATGAATGCGAGTATCTCTTCTTATGATTGTTGGCTGCCTGGATTCATCTTTAGTAAATTATCTTCTCATATCTCCTGCCCATTTTCTACTGGGTTATTTCTATTTATCCTTATTAAGGTGTTAAAGTTCTCTATAGATTATTTGAAACTATTCTTTTATCTGATCTATCATTACCATATATATTTTTTCCTGGGGGTTCTCTTTTCACTCTTCTATGAAATCTTTTGATGTACGTAGAAGTCATATTTTTTAGAAGGCCCCAGTTCAATTTTGCCTTCTGTATGGTGTGTGCTTTTCATTACATTTGGTAGTGTATTTATGTCTTGTATTAGAACCCTTAAATTTGTCTCTATTATTTCACTGATGATTCTTATGATCTAGGGTTTATATTTAGGTCTTTAATCCATCTTGAGTTCATTTTTGTAGATGGTGTGAGATATGGTCGTGTTTTGATTACTGTGGCTGTACAATAGGTTTTGAAACTGGGGAGTAAAAGGATTTCTATTTTGTTTTTGAATAATGTTTTATTTATGCTGGGTTACTTTTCTTTTCATACGAAGCTGGTAATTAGATTTTCCATTTCTTTGAAGAATTATGCTGGCATTTGGTTTGGAATTGCATTGAATTAGGTTGTGCTTTCAGTAATATTGGCATTTTCACTCTATTAAATCTTCCATCTCATAAGCTTGGGTTATTTTTCCATTTGTATAAGTCTCCTTTGATTTCGTAAGAAGAGTTTTATAATTTTCCTTGTTTAAGTCTTTTGTTTCTCTGGTAAGATTTATTCCTAAGTATTTTACCTTTTGAGTAGTTATTCTGAATGGTATTATTCCTTTAACTTCTTTTACATAGTCCTTTTTGTAAATATACAAGGACTTTCGTATATTTTGTATATTTGTAAATATACAAATATAGGGCTGAGCCCCGGTGGCGTAGTAGTTGTGCGCAGGACTGCAGCCCACTGGGATATATATATGTGTGTGTATGTATGTATATATACACATATATAAAAATCAATATAATTGATTTTTAAGTTGATTTATAGCCTGATATGCTGCCAAATTTAAAAATTAATTCCAGCACTTAAAAAAATTGAATTTTGAGGTTATATATATATATCATCATCATCATCAATATACATGCGCTTTGTTTCTTCTGTAACAATGTGGATACCTTTAATATCTTTTTAACATCTTAAGCTCTGGCTTAGGTTTGTTGGATGATGTTAAGTAAGATGTAGGATGATGTTAAGTAAGAATGATGAAAAAGGACCACCCTGTGGAGTTCCCATTCAAAGGGGCAATGTTTTCAAATTCTATTGAGATGCTAGCTGTTGGTTTAATATATATGGCCTTTAAAAAAATCATTTTATTGGAGGCTCTTACAGCTCTTATGACATTCCATACACCCATCCATTGTGACAAGCACATTTGCACTTATGTTGTCATCATGATTTTCAAAACATTTTCTATTTGAGCCCTTGGTATTAGCTCACTTCCCCCCACCCCCACCCCTCCCTCATGAACCCTTAATAATTTATAAAATTTTTTTTTCATGTCTTAACACCAACCGCTATCTTCCCTCACCCACCTCTCTGTTGGCTGTCCCCCTGGGAGGGGGTCATATGTCCATCATTGTGATTGATACCCTCTTTCTTCAGCACCTTCCCCCTACCCTCCTGATTTCACTACTCTCTTTATTGGTCCTGAAGTGTTCATATGTCTTGGATTCCCTGTGTTATATGTAGATCTTCGTACTCAGTTCCCCCTTTCTACCACACCTTCCCTCCACCCTCCCGGTATTGCTCCTCTCACCACTGGTCCTAAAGGGATCATCTGTCCTGTTTCCCCCATGTTTCTGGTTCCTACTTGGACCAGTGTACATGTTCTGGTCCAGCCAGACCCAGAATGTAGAATTGAGGTCATGATAATGGAGAGGAGAAAGCATCAAAGAACTACAACAGCGGTTCTCAACCTGTGGATTGCAACCCCTTTGGGGGTCTAACAACCCTTTCACAAGGGTCGCCTGATTCATAACAGTTGCAAAATGACAGTGATGAAGTAGCAACGACAATAATTTTATGGTTGTAGCATTAGAAAAGTTGAGAACCACTGAACTTTAGGAAATTCATGTTTCATCTGTGCTATGCTGCACCCTGACTGGCTTGTCTCTTCCTTGCGACCCTTCTTTAAGGGGATGTCCAAATGTCTACAGATGAGCTTTGGGACTCCATTTTTTACTCCCCCGCATTCACATTAATAGGATTTTTTTGTTTTGGATCCTGATACCTGATCCCATTGACATCTCATTGTCACATAGGCTGGTGTGCTTCTTCCATGTGGGTTTTGTTGCTTCTCAACTAGATGGCTGCTTACTTATCTTCAAACTTTTAAGACCCCAGATACTATATATTTTGAGAGTAGGACATAATCAACTTTCTTCACCACATTTGTTTCTGCACCCAATTTTTTCTTCAGCAATCACGTTAGGAAAAGTAAGAATCAAAGAATATCATTTATTATGTTTTTAATCAAGAATGAAAGTTGAATCATATCAAATGCATTTTCTGTGTCAAGTGACATAATCATGTAAGGTTCTTTCCTTTATTTTGTATACATGCTGAATCATATCCATTATTTTGCTAATATGGACTCATGCTTGCATACCTGGTAGGAATCCCACTTGATCATGATGTATTTTTCTTTTTAAAATGTTTTGTTGAATTCTACTGGCTAGAATTTTGATGAAAATGCTGGCATCTATATTCACAAAGAATACTGTCTACAATTTTAAATTCTGGTGATATCTTTGCCTGGCTTAGATATCAGTGCTATACTTCATAAAATGAATTTGGTAGTATGTTCTGATATAGTTTATAAAGAATTGGTGTTAAATCCTCTTTAAATGCTTGGTAAAATGTCATATTAAAACAGGTGGTTCTGAACTTTTTGATGTTAAGTTGCTGTTTTTTTCATGAGTTTTTATGAGTTCTTTTTTTGGGGGGGCATCACTGACCTCTGGGGGTCGTAGGAGCTACCAAGCCTTGCTCCTGGAGAGCTGCTGCTGGATTTGAACTGCCAAGCCTGTGAGCTGCAGTCCCGCACTCAACCACTATGCCACCAGAGGAGTTCTTACATATGTAACATTCCATAGTTCATTCTTATCAAGCAGCATTGTACAACTGCTGCCACAATCAGTTGACCAGATCTATACCTTCTGGTGTTATTGGCCTGTTGTGTTTTTCTACATCAATTTATATGAGTGTTGTGCATCTACAAATTTACCCATTCCCTCTAGATTTTCAAATTTCTCACTGAGGAGAAGTAGTTTCTGCCATCA
Source organism: Nesogale talazaci (assembly GCA_004026705.1). Lineage (NCBI taxonomy): Eukaryota > Metazoa > Chordata > Mammalia > Afrosoricida > Tenrecidae > Nesogale > Nesogale talazaci. The sequence continues at coordinate 40,348 of PVJH01011674.1, read as the reverse complement.
CATGTGGGTGAGTTAATTAAATATTTAAGTAAATGGTGTAAGCTAATTTTAAAGTTGATTATTTACTTATTATGGTCTGTGGATGAAGTTATAAATACCCAAATAGACTTTGATGGAAAAAAAGGGTTTCTCACTCATACTCTGTAATAGTATAGCTTGGGGAACTCTACAGAGCAATTCTCCTTTATCCCATAGGGTAGTTAGGCATTGAAATTGACTAGATAACATACAGAAACCTACAAATGTAGACTTTTGGACAGGCCATCTGAAAATTTCTGTTCAGTTCTTTTACTTCATAATTTCTACTTCTTGCTTACTATATTGATCAGGAGATTCTCACAGCTACATGTCAGGTGAACTTAATTTCTTAAAGTGACACAATGCTCTTTAACACTTTAGGGGTCTTATGCAGCAGATCTGCCCTATGTCTTAAGTAATTTGATTACTCTCGACTGACTTGTCCTTAAAGTTGATTACAGATCTAGAATGAATCCCTTGAGAATTTAAATGTTTTCTCCATTTTTCAATGCTGCTTATTAACCAGTTGTAAAGATTTTCTTTTCTTTAAATCTGCTGTTTTAAATTTAAAACCCACTGTTTTAATTTCCATCAGCAAGTGCTTCAAGTCTTCCTCATGTTTAGCAAGTAATGCTGTGCCACCTCCATATGGTAAGTTAATAAGCCTTCCTCTAATTTTTTTTGGGGGGGGCATCACTGTTCTCTGGTGGGAGTGGGAGGCCCAGTCTTGCTCCTGGAGAGCTGCTGCTGGATTTGAACCATCAAGCCAGTGGGCCGCAGTCCCGCACTCAATCACTACACCCCCCAGGGCTCAGCTCCAACCTTCCTCTAATCTTAAAGTTGTGCTTCTCCATATAGTCTAGCTTCTCTGATATTTGTTCAGCATATAGACTGAAGAAGCTTGTTCAAAGTGAAGGTCACCTTTTCAGTTTTAAACAGTGCAGAATTCTTTATTCTGTTTGAACAACTACTTCTTGGTTTACTACAGGTTTCACAAAACCACAATGATGTATTCTGGAATTCCTATTTATTCAAAAAAAATATTATGTTTTTATCAAGAATGAAAGTTGAATCATATCAAATGCATTTTCTGTGTCAAATGACATAATCATGTAAGGTTCTTTCCTTTATTTTGCATACATGCTGAATCATATCGATTGTTTTGCTAATATGGACTCATGCTTGCATACCTGGTAGGAATCCCACTTGATCATGATGTATTTGCAATGTTATCTAAAGTTTGTTAAGATCTACACAATGGAATGTCTTTGCAAGTCAATAAGCATAGTAAACATTTTTCTAGTATTCTCTTTTCAACCACAACTCATCTGACATTGGTAATTTGCTTTGTGCCACATCCTCCTCTGAATCCAGCTGGAATTTCTGACAACTTCCTTTAGATGTACTGCAGAAGCTGTTTTTTAAATTATTTTCAACAAACTTAACTCGTTATATTATTAGATGATTCTGCAATCTGTTCAGTCACGTTTGGAATGGGAACAAATAGGGATAGCTTCAAGTCAGTTGGCCAGGTAGTTTTCTTTCGAATTTCTTGATGGAGATTACAGAATGCTTCAAGAGCTTCATCAGCTTTTAAAAATATTTTAACTGGTTCTCTGTGTTTTTGCATTTAAGCATTGTTTAAACATTTCACCTGGTAGTCTCTTGGAGTCTTGTTTTTTCACTAATGCTTTCAGTGCACCTTGGATTTTTTCCATTAGTACCATCTTCATTTGAAGTTTGCTGAATTGCTTAAATATTTTTTCCCATATTATTATTCATCACTAATGTAAGTTTAGATCTTTTGTTAATTTCTTTCAGCTTGAGATATGCTACTGGTGGTCATTCTTTTTAGCTTTTTAATTCCAAGTCTGTGCACATTCATTATACTACTTTATCTTCTTGACCTGCTCTTTGAAAATTTTTGTTCAGCCCATTTATATCATGTCTTTCATTCACTTTAGTTACTCTTCATTCAGGAGTAAGTTTTAGAATCTTTCTTGACAAATAATTGAGTTTTTCTTTCTTTCCTATCTTGTTAATTACTGACTTTTGCATTCTTCACGTATGATGTTGTTGATATCTTCAGGCAATTCATCAAACCTCTGTAATCATTGCTCTATGCACCAAATCTCTTCTTGAAATGTTTATACTTTGGTTGTTGGGCTTGTTACACTCTTCAATTTCAACCTGAGCATATATATTTGCAATTTTTTGCTCTGGTTCAGTTATCCCATAGACTAGTTTTGGTTGGTGATATTGAGCTTCTAGATCAACTCTTCTAATAGAGGTAATCAATTTAGTTCATAGAAATTTCATCTAGTGGAGGCCACCTATATGTCCCTATTTACATTATAGGAAAAGATATTGCAATGACAAAATTGTTGTTCTTGTAAAAATTTATGATGTAAGCACCAGATTAGTTTCTATCAACAATCTTTTCCAACCACTGACCTTTTATAATTGTTTCCACCTTTCACAGTCCAATCACTAATAATTATCAATGCCTCTTGATTGCATATTAGAGAAATTTAAGGATTAACTTAGTGGAATTCCTCTAATTTTCCCATTACTAGCATTAGTGTTTGGTTCATAAATTCAAATAATCATTTCATTAACTGGACTTCCTAATAGGGCCATAGATATAATTCAATCACAAGAAGCACTGTACTTCAAGACAACACAAAATGCTCTTTTCTATTGAAAAGATGCTGTTTCTATTGAATTTGTGTTTCTTGGAATAGAAGATATTGTTTGTTAAAACTTGCCAAAACATTCCATTGCAGCTCACTAAGAAAAAAATCTCTTGAAGAGAGTAAAACCTGTGGAAGTAAAAAGCCTTTTGGGAATTTCAGTTGCAACTGGAGCACAACTCAAGGTAAGAAGAAACAGCTGCAAAATCTCTTTAATGATCAGAACTCGGAATGTGTGAAATAGGAAAATTGAAAATCAGATTGGAAGTCAGAAATGAAGTGGAATGCATACAGCATCTTAGGCATTAATAAGCTAAAGTGGAGTGGTATTGGCCATTCTGAATCAGAAAATAATTGTACAATCAAGAGGAATGGCATTGGCATTGTCAGTTAGGACATTTCAAGATCTACCTTAAAGTGCAGTTATGTCTGTTAGGATTATATCTATGCATCTTCAAGAAAATCCAATTAGTTCAAACATTGTTCAAATTTATGCACCAACCTCAAAAACTAGTGATAAAAAAGTTCAAAAATTCTACCAACATCATCAATCTGAAATATATCAAACATGCAATTAAAATGAATTGATAATTGTTGGTGATTGGAATGTACAAGTTGATAACAGAAAGAAGCAGTAGTTGGAAAATAATGAATGCTCAAATTAGAGAACAGTATGATTAATGATGACATGCAAGTACATTTTTTGCTAAAGAAAGGATTTAAGGTGGCAAGAATTCTGTCTTGCTTTCTCATGAAAGCAATAGTCAAGCCTTCAAGACATATTGCTTTAGATAAATCTGCTGCACAAGATCTCTTTAGAGTATTGAAAAACAAGTATTTTACCTTGAAGACTAAGGTGCGTCTGACCCTTGTCGGGGTACTTTTAGTTGCCACATGTGAATGTAAAAGTCGAACAGTGAATATGGAAGACTAAAGAAGAATTGAAATATTTCAATAACAGTGCTGGAGAATAATATTGAAAGTATCACAGACTGCTAAAAAGACAGACCAATCTTTCTTGGAAGAAGTATGACCAGAATGCTCCTTTGAGGCAAGGATGAGAGAGACTTCCTCTTGCATCCTTTGAACATACTGTCCACAGAGGGCAGTCCCTAGAAAAGGTCATCCTGTGTGGTAAAGTGGAGGGGAGCACAAAAAAGAAGGCTCTCATTAGATGGACTGATACTGTGGCTGCAGTAGTCGGCTCAAGCCTATACATTTTTGTAAGGATAGCCCAGAACCAGCCAGGGTTTTGTTCTATTGTGCATAGGGCCACAAAGGATTGGGGAGGCCATTGGCTATTTCCAGACTGACAGGCTAGATCCCACCCCTACACTCTTAATCAAATTGGCACCAGAGTACATGACGGCCATAAAGACAAATAAAACAAGAACACTATCATGACCTCAATTCTACCCTAGTAATTGGATTAGACCAGGACATGCACACTGCTACAGACAACAGTTCACAACACAGGGAATCCAGGACAGATAAACCCTTAGGGCCAACAATGAGAATAGAGATACCAGGAGGATTAGGAGAGGGAGTGGAGAGAAAGGGGTAATTTATAGCAAGGATCAATCTAGAACCCCTTTGCAGGGGCACAAATAATGGAAAAGTGGGTGAGGGCTGATGAAGGACAATGTGAGATATGGAAATAATAATGTATAACTTAACAAGGGTTCATGAGGGAAGGCAGGCGGGGGAAGGAGGGGGAAGAAATGGGGAGCTGCTATCAGGGGCTCAAGTGGCAAGAGAATGCTTTGAAAATGAGGATGGTACCTTATGTGTATATATGCTTGACACACTGGATAAATGGATGGCTTGTGATAAAATAGTTAAGAGTCCCCAATAAACACAGAAGCACACTCTGGTTCTACTGACAAAACCTCAGTATTCTTGTTGAATCTTCTTTCTCAATTGCCAGAAAAGTTTTCAAAGATTAATTCACTGCTATCTTTGTGATTACTATAAATACCTGCAGGAGTCCTGGTTTTGTTTTGATTATATGCTGAGCTAATAACCACAAGATTAGTGGTTTGACCAATTACTCCTTGGGAGAAATTCACAGGGGCAGTTCTGCTCTGCCCAAGAGTTGATATGAGTTGGCATAAACTGGATGGCAGTGATATACATAAATCGAAGGAAACCTGACATTTACTTAGGTTCACATAAGTTTGAACTATACTTAGGGACATCACTAAAGACTTTATTTCAATATTTTCAATAATGATTTCAGATATATTCTTTTTGTTTGTTTTTTGGGCATCACTGCCCTCAGGTGGTGGGAGTAGGAGGCCCAGCCTTTGCTCTGTGGAGCTGGAATTGAACCTCCATCCCAGTGGGCCGCAGTCCCGCACACAACCACTACACCACCGGGGCTCAGCCCCAGATATCTTCTTTTAAAAATTTTTTTTATTTTAATTTTTGGGCATCACTGCCCTCTGGTGGGAGTGGGAGGCCCAGCCTTGCTCCTGGAGAGCTGCTGCTGGATTTGAACCACCAACCCAGTGGGTTGAAGTCCTGCACACAACCACTATGCCACCGGGGCTCAGCCCAGTGTTTGAAGGTTTTATTGGCATGTAATTTACTTGTTATACCATTAAAAAGTTCAATCATATTAAGAAAAGGTGGGCGATCATCATGATAATCAATCTTAGAATATGTTCTTTGCTGTATTCAATTGTTGTCAGCTTCTCATATACCCTTCAACTTTCCTGCTACATTTCTTTCCGCCCCCTGCCACATTTCATAGACAAAAAAAATCCCCTAAAATAACGAGTAAATAAAACAGAGAAAAACCTCAATAGAAAAGAAAGCAAAAAATTTTTTTTAAATGAAAGAACTTTAAAAAATGGTCAAATAGGAGATCAAATGAGAAGTGTTACATTGTAACTTAACTACATATGTCACCACACATCTGACAGTATGTTTTACTGTTGTGGTCTTTATGCTGCTGTGATGTTAGAAGGTATGTCACTGGTATTTCAAAAACCAGCTGGGCTACCCAACTTGGACAGTGAATTTCAGCAGAGTTTCAAGACAGACTATGAAGAGGGAATAGGCTGTCCACTTCAGATAAATAGCCACTGAAAACCACATGAGAAAAAGCAGTCCACGGTCAGCAATAATGCCAAAAGAAGAGCCCCTCAGGTCAGAGGACACTGAAAATATGATCGGAAGCGCTGCCTTCTCAAAGTCGAGCCGATCATGATGTGGATGGAGGAAAGCCTGTGGGGGTAAAGGCTCAGGACTTTCATTTGCTGATGAGGTATGATTCAATAGGAAAATAAATAGGTACAAACATCAATTAATAATTGAAACCTGAAAAGTACTAGATATGAATATATGTAAATTGGAAATCTGTGAGAATGAAATGGAATGCATAAATATAGATGTTCTAGGTGTTAGAGAGCTAAAATGGACTGGTTTGGGCAATTTTTAATCAGAAAATCATTTGGCCTAGTAGTCCTTGAAAGATGCATTCAAAAGGAATAGCATTGCCTTTATTGTTTATAAGGACTTTTCAAGAGCTATCTTGAAGTACAGATCCCTCTGAAACATCTGTCTTGGAACAAGTCCAGCCAGACAGTAAAGGTGGGGTAGAGTATTTATGTGTAAGGTGTAGGAGATGACAGACAAGGTAGACATATGTGTTAGGCTGGTCAGCACTAGGTTAGCAGTTTGAAAGCATCAGTGGGGTTCCACTGGAGAAAGATGAAGTTTGCTATTTCTGTAAAGACCCACAAGGGAGTTCTACCCTCCCTAGCAGGTCACTGTGTATCAGAATAAATCCAACGGCAGTGAGTTTGGCATTGTTTGACTTTTGAATATATTTGAAATAAATTTTGTAGGTGTAATATTGCAAAGTTTCTCTCAGGAGTTTTTACTCTAGGATTAAATGCATCAGAAGTTACAACCTGTTTCAATAAGACATTTCCCACACTTTTTTTTTCTTTCTGGTGCTCTAGCCTTATCAGAAAAAATAAGATAACATCAGAAACAACACCAGTCTTAGTAAATAGGTCTCTTCATCTTTACTGATATAGATCAACAATTATTTAGAACAGAATTTGGATCAGTACAAAAAGTATTTTGGAAGATAGCTTGAGAACTAGAGAGGTTTCATTTGTACTTTTAGAAAAAAAACACCAACATTCTTAAATAAAATCTTCATTATTTTCTACAGCTCCATTGATAAAATTCCCAAAGCTAAAGTTCCTAAACTTTGTATATAAGAAAACTATTGTAGAATGTTAAAGTGAAACTCCACTCAATAATGTATGTGTGAACTTCAGTAAACAAAACATTAATTTTATCAAGAGCCCTCTTGACTAACTGTTAAATCTTCAGTTGAGAGAAGCCTATCAATTAGAGAGTTGGAGCACTTAAAAATATGCCAGTTTGCTAGCAGAAAAGCTAATTACATATATACACAAACATCTGGGGTAAAGTCCACGTACTATGGCAAAGGCTAGACCCAATCCAGGGATACATATGGCTCAACTAAAATGGAAGGGAAAGAAAAAAAAATAAGCAAGGGTAGCAAGGAAACACGACACTAATCCACACATGGGGATAGCTCCACAGGAGAGAGAGAGAGGGACCTGTGCATCAAGACGTGAATGCACCACACTGGCACGAAGCAGGTAACCAATAGAGAGGTCTGTGGGGCTGCCACCAAACCCAACCTCATGGACACTGTGGCAGTCATGTGTTTATGTTAATTTTATGATTGAAATGTAGGGGTGGAGTCTAGCCTGTTAATCTGTAGATAGCCATTGAGCAGCCAATGAGGCCTCTATGTGGGTATGGCTTTCACCTGAGACTTCTGGGAAATCTCACGATATTTCCCTCGTGAAGATGAGAAGCTATCTTCCCCAGTTGTTGGGAGCTAGTCTCAGAGACGATTAATCACGGACAAGACAAGCTGGCAGCGTTCGAGAAGCTGGAGGAGCCGGCGGAGAGACCACACAGCTTTGCCCTGATGGAGCCAGACCTCTGAAGCTGGGGCGGCCAGATGGAGACCTCTGCCAGCGATGAGTTGCTTCTGCTGTTGATGGACTCTGAGCCCTGGAGGCAAGGTGCCCTGCCAGCACCGGGATTCTGCACCCACTGACCTTGACTTCATGAGTCGGAAGAAGACTTTATAGACTGATTTCAGGCATATGGGTTAATATCGGACTTATGACTTTGAACTGGACTGGGCTGGGATGTTTTCTCAATGTCCTGTTCCTCTTGTATATAAACCCTTTCCTTATATCCATATGCGTGTCTTTGAAATTTGTTTCTCTAGTCTACCTGGACTAACACAGACACCCTCCCACCAGAAGAATGCACTTCAGAGGACAGCATGAACCTATAGCTCAGACAGAGGGTTGTGTCTGATCTGAGTACACAAGAGCAAATGAAGAGGGAAAGAGTGAGAGAAAGACACATCTTGACCCATCAAGCCCAGAGGACAATATTCCTACTCAGAGGAGCCAATGCACAGAGATGGCAATAGGGATAGCCCCACCATGAGACACACGTCCCTCACTGTCCATTAGCACTATGGGAGGACAACACTGGAGACAGAGTGTGGGAATTGGGCAGAGTCTGACCATCCCACATGGGGGTGAAATAGTAAGGGCATGCAACAGAACAACAAGGAGAGCAAAGCAGTGAGCTCCCCAGGGAAAAACAGAAATAGATTTGGGGCAAGGGTGTGGCACTCCATCAGACTCCACAGGAAAATAGTCCTAAAGGTCAACATATAGACCTTGAACTATTTATAGGCTTTTCTTTTTTTGTCAGTTTTTTAAATTGTTGTTTTATTTTTTGTTTTCTTCTGTTGTTTTGTTTTGTGCTATCCTGTTTTTGTGCTTATTATTGTCTCTGTATGCCTATCTAGATAAGTGGGATAGACAATCCAGAGGAAAAAACAACTGGACACAAAAGAGGGGGAGCCAAGGAAGCGAACAACAAACAATCTAAAATCGATGGTGAGGAGGGTATAGGATGCCTGGTGGGCTTCTTTGAGGGCAATGAAGCCAAGAGAAATTACTGAAACCAGAATGATGGCCGAATATGATAGTGGGACAAGAGGAAAGTAGAAAGAAAAAGAGGAAAGAACTAGGAGACAAAGGACATAGGTTTAAAAACAGGGATATACATATGTAAATATATTTATATATAACAATAGGAAATCAGATCCAAGTACAGAGATTTGTAGGTTTAGTATTAATGTAGTGGGTGGACATTGGGCCTTTTATCAAGAAATCCCTCAATGCAAGAACACTTTGTTATATTAACCTGGCATTCTGTGATGCTCACCTTCCCAACCGATTGCTGAAGACAAATGGGTGCATAAGCAAATGTGGTGAAGAAAGTTGTTTGCATCCGGCTATCAAAGATATAGCGGCTTAAAGGCTTGCAGGTAAACAAGCGGCCATCTAGCTCAGAAGCACACCAGCCTGTGTGACCATGTGGTGTTGAAGGGAACAGGTATTAGGCATCAAATAACTAAAAATTTTATCATTATAAATGAGGGGGAGTACATGTAGATTGAGGACCCAAAACCTATTTGTAGATAAGGAGACATCCCCTTACAGAAAGGTTGCAAGGAGGAGAAGGGAGTGTCAGGATACAGTGTAGCATCGACAAAATATGCAACTTTCCTTTAGTTCTTAAATGCTTCCTCCCCCCACTATCATAATCTCTATCTTACAAATCTGGCTAGACCAGAGCATGTACTGTGGTACAGAGAGGAACTGGAAACATGAGGCATGAGGACTCCAGGACAGATGATCATTTTAAGATCACTGGTGGGAGTAATGATACTGGGAGGGGAGAGGAAAGGTGGGGTAGAAAGGGGGAACCAATGGTAAGGATCTACATATAACCTCCTCTCTGGGGTATGGACAACAGGGAAGTGGGTGAACGGAAGCATCAGACTGTAAGGTATGACAAAATAATAATAATTTATAAATTATCAAGGGTTCATGAGGAAGGGAGGAGTGAGGAGGGAGGGGAAAAATAAGGAGCTGATACCAAGGCCTTAAGTAGAAAGCAAATGTTTTGAGAATGATGATGGCTACAGAGGTGTGTGGCATACAGTGGGTCTTAAAGGCTTGAAGATAAACAAGCAGCCATTTAGCTGAGAACAAAGCCCATGTGGAAGAAGAACTCCAACCTGTGTGATCATGAGATGTCAATGTGCTGAGTGGAGACCCAAAATCCATCTGTAGACATTTGTACATCTCCTTAAAGAAGGGTCACAAGGTAGAGACAGGCCAATCAGGGTGTAGTATAGCACCGATGAAAAATACAAAATTCCTTTATTTCTTTAGTGCTCCCCCATCATGACCCCAATTCTAAATCCAGTTAGACCAGACGATGTACACTGGTAGAAATAAAAGCTGGAAACACAAGAAAATCAGGAGAGCTCAGGACCAATGAGAGTAGTGATAACATGAGGGTTTAGGGAAGGTGGGGGAGAAAGAAGGAGCCAATCACAATGATCTACATATAATTCCCTCCCAGGGTGAAGGACAACAGAAAAGTGAATGAAGGAGCACATTTGTCAGTTTAAGACATGAAAAAAATATATAAATTATCAAGAGTTCATGAGGTAGGGAGGGAGGAGAGGGGGTAATGAGCTGATATCAAGGGCTCAAGCAGAAAGAAAATGTTTTGAAAATGATGGTAACATATATACAAATGTGCTTGATACAATGGATGTATGTGTATCTATACAAGCATAAAATGATTAAAAAATGATTAAAAAAAACCTAGCTCTCCTCTGGTTCTGTTTTACTGACAAAAACAGAACTATTTTATTGATAATGGCATCTCTAGGATTGGTACCACCCCATGAAGTAATTCTTGGTACCATCTCCAGATCCACTCCTTCAGTTGGTGGGAGGAGTGCCCTGGCCCAATCCTTATAAGTTTGAATATTCTGTTCCCTTACAATTCCTCACGACCAAGGCAGACATTTTTCTGTCCACCGTATGGTGGACAGAGGCCCGCATCTGCTGTAACTTGGTTGGTGTGGTGTGTGTGTGTGTGTGTGTGTGTGTGTGTGTGTGTAAGAGAGAGAGAGAGAGAGAGAGAGAGAGAGAGAGAGAGAGAGTGAGAGAGTGCATAGCAGTAAGTGATGACTGAGACGAACCCTAATGATACCACTCCTTTGATGGTTCTTACCTTTGTAGCAATAGTACACTGCTGCTGGAGGCCCAAGTCATTTTGGTGTCCCTATCTCTGACAGTGTCAGTGAGTACATTATACACTTCCCACATGCTTTCAGTAACTATATTGTCAACAGTTATCTATTTAGTCTCCATTTTGTGCCCTATCGAAGGCACTTCAGTGAGCACACAGTGAACAAACAGAAAAACAGAAATTGCTGACCTCATGGAGTTCTTAGTCTTATCTAAAACTTTAGTATTGGAAGAAACACTAAAAACAGTAAGTGATTAAAATGAATTTAATGTATTTTAGCAGGTGAAAGAATTTTGGAGAAAAACCAAAGTAGCCTAACGACAAAGAAGGGTGCTTGTGAAGTTTAAATTTGAAAACAATGTGCCTCTCCCCACCTGAAGACAATTGGATATCCACTCATGGAAAGCTCAAAGGGAAGAGATGAGCCAGTCAGGGTGCAGTATAGCACCAAGAAAACATACAACTGTCCTCTAGTTCCTTAATGCTTCCTTCAACCCCACTATCATGACCTCAATTCTACTTTAAAAATCAGATTAGACCAGAGAATGTACACTGATAATAGATAAGAGCCTGCAACACAGGAAATCTAGCCTAGATATCCGCCCCCACCTCCACCCCAGGGCCAACAATGAGAGTAGAGATCCCATGAGGTTTTGAGAGTAGAGATCCCAGGAGGATTAAGGGAGAGGGTGGGGAAGAAAGGGGGAATTGATTACAAGGATCAATGTAGAATCCCCTTCCAGGGGGAAAGACAATAGAAAAGTGGGTGAGGAGCAAAGGAGGATAATGCAAGATATGAAAATAATAATCTATAACTTATCAAGTGGTCATGAGGGAGGGTGGGAAAAGATGGGGAGCTGACATCAGAGGCTCAAGTGGAAAGAGAATGCTTTGAAAATGAGGATGGCGGTCTATGATCAAATGTGCTTGAAACACTGGATGAAAGTATGGATTGTAATAAGAGATATAAGAGCCCCCAGTAAAAGAAAAAACAAACATGCCTGAACAAGGAAGGTAAACACTTGAATGGAAGAGGAATTTGAAGACATGTAGATATCTGTAGGAATAAAGGAATAATATTCCAGGTAGAGAAAAATCACTTGAGGAAGACCTTAGACTGGCACCTTGTCTTTCATTCTTTGAACAGTGACAAGGACGCTACAAAGAATTATTAATAATTAGAATTGGCTCTTTAGAATGAAGAGTCAATCCTGTCCTTCCTAACAACTTTAAAATCACTCAAGAGCCTTAAATATGTTTTTCCAAACAAATGAAATCACTGTGAGCTGACATAATAACCCTGAAATGTTTTCAATGTTACTTCAGAGCAGTACGTTCACACTGAAAGAGCGGCATATGGCTCTCTGACCTAAGGCTTTCACTTGTCTTGTGCAGCAGACAAGTGAAGCCTCGTGGGTCTCAGGCTCCTGATATACTACTAACACTATCGAGGACCCCAAACCTTTTTTATTTACTTGAGTAACGCCTCATGACAGTGAGGGAGCCTTGGTGAAGCAGAGGTTCTATGTAGTGCTGGGCTGAGACCCAAAAGGTCAGCAGTTTGAAGACAGGCTGTCTACTCCCTCACTCTTGCAGCATTACAGTCTCAGAAATGCACGGGAAACTTGGAAAACTGTCCTCAAGAGTCATAAGAGTTGGCATCGACTAAATGGAATTGAGCTCGAGTTTTTCTTTTAGTAATTTTTATCATAGTAGGAATTAAAACAGGTGCATTTAACATATAAGGATATTAAAGCACAACATATAAGCAGAGCAAAGAAGTCATTACATGTTGTTATGAAAGCTCTGGAAAATTTAATTTACAAATATAGCATTATAGAAAGATAGTGAAAAAGGCAAATGATGTTTTGCAGTTTTTATGAAAATTATTTTTAACTTGCTGGTCTCTCAAAGGGTATTTAGGATCCTATGGGAGTCTCATAGCACACTTTAAAACTTATTGAACTAAGGGGGAAATTAATATTATTATAGTAAGAATGTAAAAATAACTGATATTCAGCATTTGACATTCAAAATAGTAGTTTTCGAGACCCTAAGACACCTAGTGGAATAGTGGATTATTCATTGGGCTGCTGACCAGCCACTACAAGAGAAAGAGAGAAATGCTTTTCTCCTCCTATAAAGATTTCCCAAAACTCATTGTTGGGAGACTTCTGGGAAGATGGTACCCAAGCAGAATCACCTGCTTTGTGCTCTTTCTGGGAGATCAAAAAAACAAGAAGTGAGGAGGCCAACCTTGAAAAACCAAGAACCTCAGTATCCTAGGGTTCATGGTTGATTTGCCTTTCTGATTTTCACTCATGGGGTGATTCATGAACTAGCAGTGCCCGAGGGCGTTCCCTGTCCCCTAACAGGCCCAGAGGAGCAGTGCCTGCCATCACTACCCCCTTCATCCTAGGCCCATGACCCACGAGCATGGTATAATATCACAAGACTGTTGCTGTGTTAGTCTGGGTAAATTAGGCAAAGAAATCCACAGAAACTCATACCTGCAGAAGAGAGAGTTTTATATACAGAGTAAGTGTACATTAAGAAAGCATCCGAACCCAGTGCTGCCAAGCTCATAAGTTCAACATTAGACCATAGGTCCAACACCAATCTACAAAGTACTCCTCAATCTCACGAAACACACACAATGATGCCAACTGCAGGAGGAAAGCTGCATCAGTGAGTGTGTAAGCATCTCAGTGCTGGCAGGGTTCTCCTCGCAGCTGCTCCAGCACCCAGGGCTGCATGGGGGTAGTCTATGTGGCTTCTCCTCAGGGATGTCTTGCAGGAAGTGAGCCTTGCCAGCTGAAATAGGGAACTGGCAGTTGCACCCTGGTCTGACCATCAGAGAGCAAGAGACCCGAGAACCAGAAAGGTAAGACTCCCTGAGTCATTTATCTCTCCCCACTTCAATTATTCCCACATGTGCTTTTATCGAACTGGTTAGCACAAAAAACCTTAACTATCTCAGTTGCCCAAGAATGGGTCACAATATCTGAGAGAGCTGGTAAGCTGAAATGGACTGGTAATGGCCATTTTTAAATCAGAAAATAATACAATTTGTTATGCCAAGGATCACACAGTCAACAGGAATGGGAAGGTTCTCTGGTAACAACAAATTTTTCGATAAAAGCAGTTTCACTCGAACCTCATTTTTTGTGATGGCAGATTTAAAAGAACAGCTGTATGCCTGTTAAATTCTGTTTCCTGCATGGGCAAAATGCCACAAAGTGTGTTTGTATTAGTCTGAGTTGACTAAAGAAACAAATTCATAGACACTCATGTGTGTATGATACAACTTTATATCAAATAGCAATTATATATTAAGAAAACATCCTACCCCTGTCCAGTTCAAGTCCATAAGTCCTGTATTAGTCCTCATGCCCGAGACACCAATCTAGAAATTCCTCTATAGAATCACACAACACATGCAATGACACTGAATACAGGAAGATCACAGACCAGTGGGTGGAAAGTCTTGAAAATCCAGTGGCAGGGGAAGCATCTCAGGGCTGGCAGGTCTCCACATGGCTCCTTTGGCTCCAGGTCTCTAGTGTAGCTCTATGTCTCGCAGGGCGTGACCATACATCCCACCTCCAGCAAACTATTTATGTTCTTTGCCCCTCCAAATGAGGTCATCAAGCTGTGACCAGATTGACAGCCTAACTTCCACTCTTTCACTCTTTTTAAAAATTAATTAATTAATTAATTTAGTGGGCATTATTGCCTCTGGTGGTCGTGGGCGCTACCCAGTGCTGCTCCTGAGAGGCGCCGCTGGATTGAACCGCCAAGCCCACGGGCTGCAGTTCTGCACTCAACCACTTACACCACCGGGGCTCAGGCCTACTCTTTCATGCTTAATAGTCACAAGTTAATAACAGATTATGGAACTCTCACAACGATGTTTACAAGGAAAGCACTATTGGAAGAATCCAAGTGCATGGATGGTTTCCTCATTTCAAAAAGGTGAAATGTTGACTGATGACAGATCTCACTCACCTCACTTTGTTAACTTCCTAAATGAATGAAAATGGTGACAACATTTGTATACTTGTGAATGAAGACACAATGAGAAGCCATTGAGGAGATGAGGAACTTATTTAGATTATCTTGGATCTTGATTCATCAAATTTTAATGGAAGATTTTGGAATGAGAAGGTCTCTATGAAATTTGTGCCATGGGTTCCAACTGACCAGGAAAAAGAATGTAGACTGGAAGCATGCGATACTTTGAAAGAACAGCTCCAATGCAACCAGGACTGTTTTTCCCAAGGTTATTACTGATGATTAGACATGGTGCTATTCTTACGATACCCAAAGCAAGTATCAATCAAGTCTGTGAAAGATGTTTTCATCACCTTGTCCAATAAAAAAGTGTGTCAAATGAAATCAAGGATCCAGACAATGCTCATATGTTTTTTTGATGTGAGGAGGATAGTGGATCTGGAGTTCATTTCACCAGGAATGATTTTTCTATTTGGAGCTTCTAAAAAGATTGTGTATCAGTGGGTGACAAAAAAAGACCTGATTTGTGGTAGACAAGTGACTGGTTTGTTACAACAATGTACCTCATGCAGTCATCTCTGTGCCCCAGGTTTTGGCAAAAAACATCATGCCTCTCTGACCTTGTTCCATGTGCCTTATTGTTTGTTTCTGTGATGGAGACATGAAAGGACAGTGATTTGACAATGTAGTAAGGGGAAGGGAAAAACAAGGGAGGTGCTGTACTTCCAAACAGATGAGTTTGAAAAATGGTTCTAAGGATGGAATCGCAGATTTGAAAAATGTATTAAGAGTAATGGAGAATACTTTGGAAGTGATGAGGTTGTGTTGTAAAAAAATTTAAATACATAGGTTTGGGAAAAAAACCTCTGATTTTGGGGGGATAACCTCTCATATAATAGTAAAAAAACCAATCCTCTGGATCTATTCAACTCTGTAATACTTAGAAGTCATCATGGACTTGATGACAATCAGTCTGGTTGTTTTATTAAAGAAATTGGATCTGAAAATGAACATTAATGGGTACTAACAACAATTATGAAAGCTTTAATGTGAAGTTCTATGCTAAAGACAACCATGCTACTGATAAAGTTTAACATCAAAAAGGAGAACATGAGTTATATGTATTTTGATGAGGTGAAACATTCAGCACACCTAAAAAACAATTTTGATACCTGTTTCCTTGTGGTAGTTACATAATTGTCAATATAAGGATTTATACTGTAGGTGTGGAGTCTAGCCTATAAATCAGATCATTGCCAATGAGGCCTCTGTGTGGGTATGGCTTTCTCCTGAGAATTCTGGGAAACCCTGATTTTCCTCCTTGAAGGCAAGAGACATTTTCTCTCTGTCTCCCTGTGAGATATTCCTGAGGAGAAACCACATGAACCTACCCTGATGCATCCAAAACCCTTGATCTGCAGAAGCCATGTGATGGTCAGTGCTGAGATGTTTACAATGCCACTGGGTTTACAAGAATTCCCACCTGCTGACCTGTGATCTTCCTGCATTCAGCATCATTGCATTATGAGTCTGAAGAGGACTTTATATATTGCTGTCGGGCATAAGGGCTAATATTGGACTTAGGACTTGATCTGAACTGAGCTGCAATGTTTTCTGAATGTTCAATTGTTCTTGTAAATAATTCTGACCCATTTATATAGATGCGTGTCTTCATGAATTTGTTTCTCTAGTCTACCCAGACTAATATTCCTCCCCCCACCCCACCCTTGCCTCTTAAAAATTCTGAATCAGATCAAGAATCTAAATCTAACTGATGGTTCAGAGGAAATACATGGATAACGTAGCACATTAACACCGAAGAAGGAATCAGCAAAATGTAGACTGAGGAATTCAGACAGAAAGCTTAAAATGTTCTAAAGAAAAGAACCTCTTGATTTAAGACTTGCAAATGAATAACTTAAGTAGTTATTGATATCTTCAATAGCTCCTAATGTGATGAAAACATTTAGGAGAAATTTAAGATATTTTGAAATATGAGTAGAGAGTTAGAATATTGATAAATTATTATTTTAAGGTATGCAAATAATTTTGTGGCAATATTGAAACTTTTTTATTATTTATAGATACAAACTGATATTTATAGAGAAGATGTTTGAGATTGGTTTTCAAATAATATGAGAGGATATAATATACAGATGAAGCATGATTGGTCATATATTGATCATTTAAACAAGGTGATTAATTGGGGGTATATTACTCCATGATACTATAATGCAGTTTCCATAATTAAACATTTAAAAAATCTTTTGATATTAGTTTTGTACATAAGCTAAAACTTTTATCATTAAGTTTAAAATATTTACTAGTTACCAAAAGAAATTATAAATAAAAAGGGAAAGAATCAACAGTCAATCTTATGTTTAAATTATCAAGAATTCCAAGTACATTGAGAAATTAAATTGTACGGTGGTTAATAATTAAGAACAACAAAACAATAATGATTTATGACATCATGCCTGGCAAAGTAGACTGGTAGCAGGAGAGAGGAAGGCCCTCAAAGAGAAGGGCTGTTCCAGGGGCAGCAACAATGGACCCAATACAGGAACAATTTTGAGGATGTAGCAAGACTGGACAGTGTTTTACTCTGCTGTGCATAGGATTGCCACTAACTCAACATTACTTAAAAGACAACAGTGTTTCCAATGTTTTAAGTTTATTTCTAATGATTAACATTTTTTGTTAACATTTACTAAGAGAAACATACTAATTAAAGAGTTAAGAAATAAAACCATATAATTCTTTGGCAGTTCAAAACATATTTTGCATTCACATGCAACTTACCTGCTGTAAAATCTTCAGTCAGATCAATAAATGCATTAGAATGTGGAATTCGTATTTTACTTCTGGTAGTCAATGCAGGACGCCACGATAAATTCCTTAAAAAAACCAATTATGAAAATATTAAAATATTCTTAATGCAAACAATAGTGAACATTTAAAGGAAAAAAATCTCTTAATGTATAAACTCTAACATCTATTTTTATTGATATATCTTAACATACCATGTCTACTCTTTAAAAATATAATAGTTGACAATTTAATATACTCAGTATAAAAAAAATTATGATTTAATTCTAGAACATTCTGATCTTCATAAAACTCCTAACTATAAAGCAGTCACTTCTCATTCGCATGTCCCTTTCCCAATTCTAATCATATTTGCATTTGAATAGAACTTTTCCACCAGATTTTCAATAACTGATTGTTCAGAAGTAGATTATCAAAATTTGAGACTCAACCCTTTAATTTTTTGTTATTAACTGACCATGCTTGGTACCTGTTCACAACAGTCTCTCTACCTACCATAATGACCACTATTCTATGTTTCCTCTTCATTCACTTGTCTACTCTAGACTTTTCATATCAACACAATCATGTCTTATATGATCTTTAATATCTGGTTTTTACCACTTTATTTGCAGCACTTATCCATTTAGTAACCTGTATCCATTTTATGGCCCTTTTTGTTGTTATTGTTAGATTCTATCAAATCAAAAAGAACCCACAGGAACCCTATGCACACAAGAACAAAGTACTGCACAGTCCTCTGCAGTTGTTCCTATGCTTCAGTCACCATTGCAGTCACTGTGTCAATCCATTTACTTGAGAGCCTCCCTCGTTTTTACTGCTCTTCTACTGTACCAGACAATGATGTCCTTTTCCATGGCCTGGTTTCTCCTGACGACATGCCTAAAGTATGTAAGATGAATTTTCTTTATCCTTGCCTCTAAGGAGCTCTCTGGCTATACTTCTTCCAGGACGGAACCATTTGTCATTTTAGCAGTCCATGGTATTTTCAGTATGCTTCTCCAGCAAAATCCAAATGCTTCGATTCTTCTTTTGTCTTCCTTATTCAGTGTCAAAACTTTCACATGCATATGAGGCAACTGAAAATAGCAGGGCTTGGGTCAGGCACACCTTAGTCCTCAAAGTAACATCTTTGCTGTGGTAGCTATACAATCTTGAGACGTAAGAGCGAAAGGGAGGAGTCTAGTCTGCCAATCAGGTCATACCTTGATGACCTCATTTACAGGCACCACGAAGATAAGCTAGTTCACTGGAAGTGGGACATACACATAGTTCCCAGGAGATATTTCAGCTAACTAGACCCATGGAGCTATGGCAGTGCCCTGAGCGGGAGGTGCCACGTAGAGGCCCCTGCCAGTGCAGAGAGGCTTACACTGCCACTAGATGCACAACTTTCCTCCCACTGACTTGCGTTCTTCCTGCATTCAACATTATTGCATGTGTGATTGCCATTGGACATATGAACTAATTACACATTTATGGACTTGATCTGGACTGGTCTGGGATGTTTTTTCAATATTCAATTGCTCTTGTATATAAAACTTTTTCAGGCTGAGCCCTGGTGGTGTAGTGGTTGTGCACGGGACTGCGGCCCACTGGGATGGAGGTTGAGCCCTGGTGGCGTAGTGGTTGTGCACGGGACTGCGGCCCACTGGGATGGAGGTTCGATTCCAGCTCCACGGAGCAAAGGCTGGGCCTCCTACTCCCACTACCTGAGGGCAGTGATGCCCTCCAAAAAAACAACAACAACAAAAAAACTCTTTCTTATTCACATATGAGTGTCTATATGAATTTGTTTCTCTAGTCCACAGAGACTAATACACTTGATCTCTTGACCTATTGCTTCCATCAGCACTTGTTTTGTGACTCTAAACAAGATACAATGCTTGACAACTTTAATCTTTTCTCTGTTTATCAGGATGTTCTGCGCTAGTCCACTTGTGAAGATTTGGGTCTTTTTTACATTGTATTATAATCCACACTGAAGGCTGCAATCTTTGATCTCTACCAACAAGTGCTTCACCTTCAACAAGCAAGATTGTGTCATCTGCACAGGTTTTTAATCAACCTTCCTCCAACCCCAAAGCAGCATTCTTCCTATAATCCAGCTTCTCTAATGAACTGCTTCACATTCTGAAATGAGTAAATCCTTTTGATAGTTGAGTAATATTTCCTGAGTCTGGTGGTAGTGGGTTACCCTGAGCCGCTAACCACAGGGTCAGCAGTTTGAATGCACCAGCCATTCCCAGGGAGACAGATGGGGCTTTCTCCTCCCATAACCAGTTATAGCCTGCCCCACAGAGGAAGTTCTATCCTGTCATAGAGTCACTCTGAATCCGCAAGGACTCAATGTCAGTTCAAGTTCTAGTACCAAGATTCTCCTGGAGCTTGGGTGGTATAGTAGTTAACTATGAGATTAACAGCTTAAATCTCTGGGTCATTCTTCAGGAGAAAGACAAGGCATCATGCTCTTTAAAGGTTCATAGCCTCGGAAACTCACAGAGCCAGTGCTTCTTTATCCTACAGGGTCACTGAGTCAGAACTGACTGGAGGGTAGTAGTGGGGAGGGGGAATATTCTGAACATAAACATCACATTATTGCTTCTCTGTTCATCCATAAATGCACATTTGAACTTTTTTCATCTTGTGCTACTATGAATAGAGCTGTTATGAATAACCATCTATATGCAAGTTTGTGTTAGTCACTGCACAAATATATATCTTTAATTCTTTTGGGTATATTAAGAGAGTTCAAGGTGTTTGGGGAAAAATCCACTATCTTTTTATTCTCTTTACCATGGACATTTGAAGCTTTCTGATAACAAGAGAAGTCTCTGATTTTGCAAATAGTTGAGGGGCCTTTTTCTACAAACAGCCTATCTTCAATGCCCTTCTTATGCATACAATGTAACTCAACTTTTATAAGGCAATAAAATATAACCAGAATTATTTTAACAAAAACACAATAGCAGAAGGCTTTGGTAATAAGAACATATTAAAATGAATTATAGGATTTAAAAAAATTTTTTTTGAATTGTAGGATTTTATTTCAAGTTTGTTGTGAGCTAATTTAAACCAAGTAACCTTATTATTTAATTGCATACTGTACAGATTATAATCTTTAAAATAACTGAATATGAGGAAACAAAAAAGTTCATGTAAAAATGCAATGAAAAGATAATGGATGGGTCAGTGAACTATTTTAAGTCCTCTAATGTTTGGGCTGGGCTGAAGCAGGTCAGGACCCTGCTTCCCTGCATATCACTGAAGGTCAACAGCAGACAGTGCCAGATAAGATAACCAAATGCTCCAAGTTCAAAGAAAGCTGCAAGGAGCAAACAAACAATTCTGGGAGTGTACACACTCCATATACTAATTGCCACACATTCCAATGCCCCTTTAAAAACCCACGCTTCCCTTGTTGCAGAGCTCGACTTCCCTGATCTATTGGCCTAGGTCAAGGAACTTCATCCTGAAGTGCTCCCCCCCCCCCCCCCCCCAATAAAGCTATTTCTGTCTCTGTTCTCCCTTGTCCTGTCGGTTTCCTTTGTCTGTCTCTATGTGCCTCGGTTTTACCTTTACATGTGGCGCCAAGCCCAGGAGAGGGAAAGGTTGGGACAAAGGACTCCAGGCCTTCCCAGTACAGCTTTGGCTGGGACGCAGCCCACCCCGCCTCTCCTCTCCAACCTCTGGAGTCCACCTAGGTGGTTGATTTATGGTTAGTATCTCTCTGTGTATATCCCTTTTGTCTCCTTTGTCTTTCCGAATACTGATGACCAGTAAGCTCATACAGGAACATAGGGTCCCCGTTTTTCAGGGCACCACTGCAGGGGTTTATTCTGCTACTCTAGTTCTTAGAGGAGCTGAAAATAACTGCCTTTCCTAGAAAGGGATGTGACAATAAGGTTAGTTTCTCATGTTCATCTTTTATCACAGTGTCGATCTTCCCTATGTGGCCTGGAGTCTTAGTCTGTGTTTACTTTCCGGAATTCCTCCTGATAAAAGGACTCCTAGCACTAGGCCTAGCAGTCACTGCACCTTCTGACTGGACTAGAATGCAGTGGAGGTGTCTGAGTTTTTTCTACCTGCTCTTGTGCTCTGTGTTTGTGGCTCTGTGGTGTCTGCTCCCAGAACTACTCAAACACTTGCCTATTTCCTCCTTTCCCTACCCTGAACAAAGGCCTCTGACCAAGTTCCATCTAAATGGCCATAAAGCCAGGCCCCCTCCAACCTCCTCGGCTTCCATTGTGTGCTTCTCTCTCACTGATCCAAGGTCTCTGTCTGTTGGACAAAAGCTGCAGGCCTGTGCCAGGGAACCTTCCTGTTCTGGAGAGTCCAGGACTCTCCCCTAGATCCCTAACTCTGATAGAGACACCCTAAAGGTTACTAGACCATTTCATGACTGACAGGTGCAGACAGGGACCAGAGGACACCCTTGTCCTCTGTTTGTATCCCCTGCAGTTTGAGACGCTCAGGCCCCTAAGGACAGTCCTTTGGGGTGGTGTTTACTGGCCAACCTTACTGAATTGAGTTTGGCTCCTAATCTCCATCTGAAATGCCTGGTCTTTTCTTGTAACCATGTTTGATCTCAATATCAATTGGACAATTGTGTAGGCCGGAAAATGGCACTTTCAATTTTAACATTCTATGCAACCTCGATGATTTTTTTGGCAAGTCCAGAAGTGGTCAGAAATCCCTTATGTCCAGGTCTTTTTCTTTCTTCACTCCTGTCTGTCTCTATGTACTGCCTGTCACTCTGCACAAGTTTGCTTAGCCAAACAGTCTCTTAATAAGGCCCCTGACAGTACTCCCCCCCTCATCTTTCTCCAAACCCTTGTCTGCGTCCTCAGTAAGGCTTCCTCCATATTCTGGGTGCCCCCTCACCATCATCTCCCTTAGCTACTTCCTCAACTTCCAAAGACTGAGACAACTACATCTCCAACAGTTGTCCCCTCTCCAAGGAGCCAGACCCATTGGACTTCGTGGAGTATCTCTCACACCCCACCCCTCCCCAGCTTCCTCTCTACTCTGCCTCCTCTGAGGCAACACCCACAGCCTTCCAAACTTCACAGTCTTGCTGTCACCTGGCAGGTCAGGGTCCATGAACCATTCTCCCTGTGATAGAGAAGCTGCACACAAACCATGGTGGTCACCCTGAGACTGGCAAGAGGGGTCAGAAAACTCCAGAAAGTAACAACTTTAACCACCCACCACACTTTTTATTTCAAAATCCTCTGAGATCTTGACAATTTCTGCCAGTAAACTCAAATAGTTTGAGGTTTTGTATATCCAAGCCTTTTTGCCTCTATGCTCTCATCCCTTTGTATTTCTTGCTCCCCTTCACTAGTCCTCGTGACTAGGGCAAATTCCTCCTCTCCTCCTGCTTCTGCACCCTCCTCTTGTGTTAACCATTTCGGATCTCCCTGACATCTTCTCTCCCCTCCTACTTGCCCCTCTCCCTATTCTGGCCACCCCAAACCCCAAGCATCCCTTTCTTCTGATATACCTGTTTGGTCAGAGGAACCAGAGTCTGCACTAACTTCACCTGTTAACAAGTACACGAGATTGCAAGAGCCCCTTCTTTGTTCACCTTGGAAAGTGGTCGGTCTGGATTCATGTTCTCTTCTCTTTCAATAATGTATTTTACATTAAAAAGCATTTAGCCTCCTTTTCTAATGATCCTACCACTTATATTAAGGAGTTTCAATATTTAACTCAAACATATCGTTAGGTCGGGCATAATATTTTAGTCATTCTTTCCTCTACCTTAACCACAGATACGAGGAAATGCATTTTCTCCCTGCTCATCAGCACTTCAACCAGGTTCATTTAACTGACCTTGACTTAGGTAGTCCGCAAACAAAAACCTGGTTGGAGTTATCAAATTGACAATCAAGCAGGTAGGGACAGACGTGTGCGCCGCAATGAAATGCTTCAGTGTTGGACTTCAGGCCTTTTCCCATATAGGGGTCAGTTTTAATAAACTTAGGGAGATCACCAAAAAGTCTAATGAGAATACAGCCACCGTCTAATGCTGCTTAACTGGCATTTTACATTAAAATAAAAATTAAAAAAGCAGAGAAAAGTCATCAAACCCCGTCAGAGATTTATTGACTATGGCATCTATGGTTTTAAACAGCCAGCTGGGAGGAACAACAGGCAGAATCAGGTCCTGATGCCTGGTTCCAACAGAAGGTACTACTTCTGTTGTAGTAGAAGTAAGATTTGGTAGCAGCCCTGTGGCAAGCAATCCCAGGGGAACAACCGCCACCAGCTGGTGTCTGCTTGAAGTGTGAAGAAGAAGGGAGTAACCCAATCCTAAAGCTCCAAGCAAACCCTGCCCAACATGGCATCGAAGAGGATGTCCAATTATCTTTGGAAAATCGACAAGTCCTTTGGGTCTCCACACAAAAAGGAACTGCCCATGACCTGCCTTTGGTCCTACTGGGATTGACCAAAGACTGATGAGACCCTACTTTACCCTCCATCAACCTCACCAAGTCTAGGGTATTGCTCAAAGTATTGGGTGAGTAAATTTCCTTCTTACACAAAAGCTATCTTTTTGGACTTGCCCTCATTTTCAGAGTGAAGCAGTTCTTCCTCAATCTCAGTCATGGAAACTGATGGAAAGACTACCTGCCCCAAGTATACTAGCCCTGTCCACTTTCCTTCCTTATAATCCCTTCATGCCTGGTCCCTCTGTCAGGAAGAAAATATTGAAAATAAGCTAAAGGTCTTCTTACACCTTACATCTGGTCTCATAGCTTCTCTGTTCCTCCCCTTCTTTCACCGGACCTAGAGGAACTGGCCCTACAGGTCTTATTGTTAGCAGTAAAGAAACCAAATGACATTTATCACATGGTCCAGGGCTGCGTCTCATTAACGAAATTGTTTTTCCCATACACCCAGTCATTTCCCAACTGCTTAACTTCTCTCTCCCTCCAAGACACCGTTATCTCATTCTACTATTTTCTATTTATCCCTATGTCTCACGCCCACCACTCAAGGCTTACTCTGAATAGATGCCAGCTCACAAAAGACCTCCAACCATTAACTGCAGCTCAACACATAACTTACTGTGTACATTTTTTCACAATGGATCTTTTCTACCAGTTACTGTATGCAGCTCCTCAGTTCATCCTATATGTCAGTATGAACTAGTATAATGACTCCCCACCCAAATGTCGAAAAGAGCAGCATTCCTAATCCATCCAAGTCTCTCTAGCCTCCCTACAGGGACAAGAGAGTGTTGTTATCATGATAATAAATCAGGGCTAGTAATGCAAAGCATATCTGTATTCCTACCTGCCCTAGTAAACCTTAATTTTGCCTCCTCTCTGGCAGTGGCAAAGATTTCTAGTAGAGTATTAGAGCATAGCATGCTCCAAACACAAAACTTTGACAGACAAATCCAGCTGGTCATGGACTCCACCTCAGAGTCTCTCACTTCCTTACAGCGACAGCTTACATCCCTTGCACAGGTAATCCTTCAAAACCACTGTGGATTAGATCTGCTAACAGCTGTCAAAGAAGGTACATGCATGTTTCTATATTAATGAGTTGAGAGTGGTTGAGCAAAATATTAAGGTATTAAAAACCGGGGCCGAAAAGATCAAAAGTCACCACTGGGGCAACGCAGCAACCATCCCTGTTTCCCAAGCCCTATTATGTCCTGGGTCATGCCTCTAAAAGCCCTGGTAATAATACGCTTCCCTGTTATTTTTAACCCTTGTCTTTTTAAGTTCCTTCAAGAGCGAATGAAAAACATACCCAATCTAACTGCTAACCAACTCTTGTTACATCTTATAGCCCCCTATATACTGATGTTGGTCCAAACTATTCCAGTCCATAGTCCTCCTTCAATTGCCTGTACAGGCAAGGAGTCAGATCAGATCTCAACACCCCTTTATCACTAAAAGTCTGGAATGTTTGGACCGGGTTGAAGCAGGGCAGGTCCTTGCTTCCTTGCATGTCCCTGAAGGTCAACAGCAGAAGGTGCTGGATAAGATAACCAGAGAAACCAGATACTTTGGGTTCAAAGAAAGCTGCAAGGAGTCAACAAACAATTTCTTGGAGTGTCCAGATCCCATATGCTAATTGTCACACATTCCACAGTCCCTTTAGAAATCTACGCTCCCAGCTCTGGGCTTGACTTCCTTGATTTATTGGCCTAGGCCACAGAACCTTTTCTGTGAGCTCCCTACTAATAAAGCTATTTCTGCCTCTGCTTTCCCTTGTTCTGTCAGTTTCCTCTGTCTCTCTGTGCCTGTTTCACTTTTACACCTAATATAATTTAATAATATCTGACTAATTTCTTTTGATACAGACCATTTATTGATCAGTTATGTAAATTAAAAGCATTAAAGAACTTTTAATTACCAACAAAGTAAAGTCTATGATAAGTCTAACCCAGAGCTATTTCAAAAGACTGCTTTTTTTTTAATCAAATTTGTAATTATAGGCCAAGAATTAATTACAAAACACAGACTTTACTCTAGAGTTGAGCTCAGTGAGGTTAGACAAGTGGCTCTGTCTTAATTACTATCTGAGCAATATTGATCCCATTCACTTGAGAATTTTTATGGGCCCACTTTGTAATGAATTATAGATAGATTTTTGGAAATCTAGAGTTATAAAACAACAATCCATGCAGAAAATTATGCATAAAGAGGTAGCTTATTTGACTTTTATAATGGTTTTAAAGTTTTGAATTCACCAGCTTACTAATCACAAAGAATAGTATTTACTGAAGGATGAATTTCAATATGATTAATATCAAACACAGGTTAAGGAAAGAGTCTTAGTGGCACAGTGGGTTACACGTTGAATCCACCAGCAACTCTGAGGGAGAAAGATAAGGTTTTCTACTCCTCTAATCAGTTTTGGGAAATGTGCAGGGCCAATTCTATCCAGTATTGGGGCTGCTATGAGTAGGTATCAACTTGATGAGAGTGAGTGATTATTGGAGATTGGTGGCTAATGGTACAGATTCTTTGAAATGACTAATATACCCACATTGCAATATCAGTTTATACTAAATGATTAGCATTTAAGATAAAAGTAATTAGGAGTTTGGTCTGGCAAGAATGATGTGTCTACTTCTCTAACCCACTTAGTGCTTTGGTGGAACAGTTATCACGCATTTTTGATCAGACAGCTCTAAAAAATCCCTGTATCCCTTAAAGCATTTAAGACTATTTCTAAGAAATAAACCTAAATGCTTTCATCAACTTAATCAATTACAAATTAGTTGATCTTCCAATCTATTAGAATTGGTGAAGTTTTAAAATAAAACCTACATATATATTTTCCTCCAAAAGACTTCAGGGAAGATGGCGCTGACTTAGAATTATCTGACTGGAGTTCCCATTCTGAGATCACTGGTTCTGGAGGTAAGGAGGCCAATTTAGGGGTTTCGGACATGAGAAAGGGACTCACAATACCCCTGGGTTCTTTGTTAAGTTCTCTGATGAAGAACTTAGACGTGCACCTGTGCGCATGTTTCCTTTTCATGGTGCCCACCCATGTCTTACTTCCCTAGTCTGCTGGGCAGTAGGGGTCAGACTCTGCGACTCACCAGCATGGGGAAGTAGCCCAAGACAGTCTGCCCCAGGGGGCAGACATGCCACTGACACCACACTGACTTTGGGATGCCCTAGATGCTTGAACCTATGGAAACTCACAGAATAGAATTTCACTGGGACAATGCTTTCGTGAGGTCTGCTCACTACTCGAAAGCAAAGAATTGCTGAGGCTCTCTAGATATATAATCCCAGCTTTTTTTTTGTTTTGTTTTGTGGCATCACTGCTCTGATGGGAGTAGGAAGCCCCAGTCTTGCTTCTGGAGAGCTGTTGCTGGATTTGAACTGTCAACCCTGTGGGCTGCAGTCCCGCACACAACCACTAGGCCACCAGGGCTCAGCCCCAATGATACAGGTTTCATTCTATTTCCTGTTGGAAAACCCAGGACACATTTCCCCACCAGAGGAAACGGAACCTGGCATTTCTGAGTTTTGCAGTGGCATTCCTGAGTTTCTCAGTGACTTTCCCTGCCAATGGTCTATTAGCCTGGAGGCACGGGGACCCACTGTCCTTAGCTAGATCACCCTCTGATCATAAGTCTCCATCCCTTGGACATCCACTATAATAGCCTATTTCCACTCTGGGTCCACACATAAAGAACAGATAATTCTGAGTTATACACCTATCCACTATAAAAAGGAAGGCCTTCTGTAATAAAAACAAAAACTGAAGGACTGCACCCTCCCTTCATAATACACAGGGTTGATAAGTGACTCTGGCACATTTAATATGTATGTTACTTACCCCCACCACCGTTATCTTTAGATCTTGCTTTTTCCACTTCAGTAAAACATACTCTTATTTAATTTACCAAGTAAAATTGCATTTTCAATAATTAAAAATTACTATAGGTAACAGGAAGCCTTCCTGTGTTTAATACCATCACTTAAAACCTACTCCCATGCACATATACAATTCTTCCTACTTACCCAGTTAACACTCCCTCCTTATCTACACACAGTAGTTCTGCTGATTTCAGCACTTATCTGACCCTACCCTAACTTAAACAGCCAGTTCCTATGTCACACACATCCCAGGAGCCTACACAGCACCTTCAGCTCTACAGGAATGCAGTGCAAACAAAAACCAACATCAGCAACTGCCACAAAAAATCAAAGGACACAAAAATCAATTACTGTTTACCCAAACCCAATGAATTACGCAGAGGAAGTCTTTTAATTGCCAGACAGAGAATACCAGAAAATGATGCTTTGAACCTTCCAAGAAATTAGTGTATTAATCCTGAAAGCAGACTAAAAAAGTGTAGATACTAGTATCCTCACACCCAAGGGAAATGCAGGAGTTATGGAATGACATAGCAGTAATAATGAATAGGGTACATGATCTGACCAACGGAAGGAAAGAAATAGAAAATCGAACCCGCATACTCGAAGACAATCAAGCAGAATCTGGAAAACAAGAGAACAACAACAATAACAATAAAAACAACAATAACAACAAATAAAAAGTATTTGAAAAACACTTGAGTATGATGTGGGATATCTTTAAGTGAAACAATATCCAAATCACTGGGGTACCTGAAGTTACCAGCTTTCACTTTATTTCATTAAATGAACACATGATAAAAGAGTAGAGAAATATGGTCAGCACCTTTACTCAGCACTTCTAGTAGCTAGAACAGAGTCAACAGCATAATCCTTCCAACAGCAAAAGAAAAGAAACCATAAAAATGAGAGTGGAGGTAAATGAATTAGAAAACACAAGAAGAATGGAAAATATCAACAGCAAAAAGTTCTTTGAAAGAATGAACAAAGTTGACAAACCTCTAGCAAACTTAACAAAGGAAAAGAAGGAAAAGATGTCATTATCTAGAAACAGGAAGTCACAACTGACCATATTAATTATGCAGCACTATAAAATTTTGCATTCCAACAAATTCAGTAATTTGGAGGACATGTACCTGGAAAATCACTCTTCCCAAATTAATGCATCTGGATATTAATAACTTAAACAGATCCACAGCAAACGAAGAAACAAAAAAGGTCATTAACAAACCCCCACTAAAAAAGAACCAATCAAACAAAAAAACCCTGTCCAGATGGCTTCACAGGGGAATTCTACCAAGTATTCAGAGAATAGCTGACAACAATCCTCCACAAACTCTTCCAGAACACAGAAAGGGACAGCAAACTGTCAAACTAATTATATGAAGGCAGCATAATCCTGATACCAACAGTGGGTGAAGATTCCACAGGATAGAGTACTGCAGACTAATATTCTTCATGAACATAGATGTAAAAATACTCAAAAAAATCTTGGCCTGCAGAATATAACAATTTCTCATAAAAAATAATGCATTGTGACAAAGTGGGATTCATATCAGGGATGCCGAGATGGCTCAACATGTGGGAAAAACAGTTAATGTAATCTACCACATAAACAAGAAGAGTGTCTTGATTTACCTAAGACAACATTATGATTTCACGAAGATATTTTTTCTGATAATTTAGAATAACAACCCATCCACATGCCTTTAATCTTTTCTATTTTAACCTTTCACTGTGAATTATGTGAAGGTTTACACAGCTAACCGATTTTCCATTCAACAATTCATAAATAATCTTTCATGTCATTGATTGCAGTCTCCAAAGTATAAACCCACTTATCCCACTTCCTTCTTCTTCATGTTACCTTCCAGCTTCAATTTCTCCTCTTTCCTAATATTTCCTGCCTGTTGAATTTTGTCCTAGGACAAAAGCTGCCCCTTTGTTCTCTAGTGTTTGTTTTAAGGAGTATACTCTTCCATGGTCCTATTGTTTCCCTTAAATACCTGTCTATTGTTTGGCTGAAAATTGAGTCACAAGGTGAATTTAGTTCCAGGTGAAGTAGTGACTAAAGGGTCATGGAGTTCCACCAGTCTCTATCTGACCAATATTCATAGTCTTTTTAAATGAATTTGAGCTATTGCCACATTTTTCTTCCACTCTATCTTGGACTTTCTAATGCTACTCCTTCCAGAATGACTGTTAGTAGAAGGTGGGCACCATAACCATCTAGACCTTTTGATCACAGAGTGATGAAGGTAGGGTTCATATGATCACTAATTGTTTCCATGGGTCTTCAATTTTCTTGACTGTTTGCTCTGGACAAGGAAAGACCAAGAGTTGTACCTTAGAAGGCTACCCATACAACTTTTGGTTTAAAGTAGTTGCTTCAGGTGCCATGAATATTTGATTTATATATTTATAATTTACTTCTTAAGTAAATACTAAATTGACTGCCACAGAATTATTTTGGTCCCTATACTGGGGTCCAGGACCTTCAGTGTGGGCTCTTTGTTCCCTTTCAGCCCAACTCCTACCACTTAAGTCTAATTTTTTTTAAATATAGATTTTATTGGGGGCTCTTACAAAATTTAAGACGTTTGTATCAAGCATATTTGTACACATGTTGCCAAATTCATCTATATTACCTACTTGAACCCCTCCAGCATAAGCTCCTCTTCCCCTCTTTCCTCTAGGTCTTTAGTTTTTTTAATTCCAACTTCCCATATTTCCCCTTCCCCCTTCTCCTCCCCTCATGAACATCCAATAATTTACAAATTGTTATTACCTCTTTATATCTTACACTAATGTGTCACTTCACTCACACCCCACCACCACCCGCCTCCCATTGTCACCACTCCCCACTAGTTTCAAGGGACTATCTATCCTAAGTTTCCACGTTTTTTGTTTGTTTGTTTTTGGCATCACTGCCTTTGGTGGTCGTGGACGCTACCCAGTGCTGTTCCTGAGAGCCGCCGCTGGATTTGAACCGCCAAGCCTGTGTGCCACAGTCCCGCACTAAACCACTTACGCCACTGGGATTCATCCCTAATTTCCACGTTTTTGTCCCCAATGTGCATCCCCTGATGTAGCCAAATCTGTCTGGCAGAATTGGGATAATGATAGTCGATGGGAGGAAACATTTGAGAACATTTCATTGCTACTACACTGCACCTAGACTGGCTCATCTCCTCGCTACAACCCCTCTGTAAGAGGATGTCTCTTCACTTATTGATGGGCTTTGAGTCCCCAATCTGAACTCCCCTTCACTTTTAATGATATATTTTTTTAGATCTTTGATGCTTGATACCGAATCCCTTTGACACCTCGTGGTCATACAGGCTGTTGTACTTCTTCCATGTACTTCTTAGCTAGATGGCCACTTATTCACCTTCTAGTCTTTAAAACCATAAATGCATATCTTTTGATAGCCGGGCACCATCAGCTTTCTTCACCACATTTGCTTGTGCACATATTTGTTGTCAGGAAAGTGAGCATATAATGTTATGAGTATTAGTTCTTGAAAACTGATAATTGATCCCTTTCGTATCTCTTGGTCCCATAAGCTGGTGTGCTTCTTCCATGTGGGCTTTGTTGTTTCTGAACTGGATGGCCGCTTGTTTACTTTCAATCCTTTAAGACCCGAGACACTACATGTTTTGACAGCTGGGCACCATCAGCTTTCTTCACCACATTTGTTTATGTACACATTTGTTTTCTGTGATCATATCAGGGAGCTGTGCACCATGGAATGCCAATTTAATGAACAAAATGTTCTTGTACTGAGGAAGTACCTGATGGAGGTCCAATGCCCGTCTGCTGTCCTAATTCTAAACCTTTACGTATATGCATATTGATCGATTTCCCCTTCATTATATGAATATATGTATCTATGTATATGCCTGTATTTAAACTCTATAAATGCCCCTTACTTCCCAGTTCTTTTCTCTATTTCGTTATACCTCCTCCCATCCCTCCATCACACTCAACCTCCATTTGGGTTTCAATATTTTCTCTCTATTATATTAGTCTTAATCAATCCCTATCGGACCTTCCATACCCACCCCGCAACCGATTCTGAACCACATGCTACTCCCCCCATCCCTGGATCAGCCAACAGCGCCCCAACCTGCCCTACATCCACCCTGGTACCATCAGTCCCATCATCCCCACCCCTAGACCGCCCATCCAGCTCACCCCATGCAGATAGACCTGTAGAGAAAAGAAAATGCTCAAAAAAAGGGCATCACATAACGAAGCAAGCAAAGAAAAGAAAACAATTAAAACATCAACAAAAATGTTTTTTTTTCTCATCTGAAAACAAGCCAGGGGTCAGGGACTAGCTCCCAAGGCCTCCCAGACACTGCAAGTCCCTTGTTCTGGAGTGAGCATGGGGTTACACAGAATGGGCACTAAACAGGAGGTCTCAGGCCTGAGAATGGGGGCAGTTCTGGAGGGAAACACCAGCGACTTGTCTAGGTTTCCTGACTCAAGGCCTTCCCCAGGGCAGCTTCTCCTAGAGACCCATTGGCATTATGAGACATAGAGGCAGTCTACCCTCTCTGTGGACTGATCCCTGTGACCCTGAAGCTGTTGAGGGACAGAGGATGGGCAGGGCCAGAAGGACCCCATTGAGCCAGTTTGTCCCCAAGGTTCAGCCCCTCCCTTCTCTAATTTATGGATCCTCCCTACCAGCCCCTACCAAGCCTACCAGCCTTGTGCCATGTATGTATACTGTGCCATTTCTTGTCATTGTTTGGGAGTGGGAAGGAGGTTTTTCATGGACTAGAGGATGTGGCCATTCCCACTTTGATATTAACTCACTCACATGGCTAGGATGTAGTTTACTCAAAAAACAGACTGGAACCATTAAAAAAAAATAGTGACCAGTGAATGCACATCTTTATGAGAGCAGACAGCCTCAACTTTGTTTCTCAGAGCGGTTGGTGACCTTGTGATTAGCTAATACTGAGCCAACAATGCCACTAGGGCTGAAGTACACCCACCATAGCAAAGTACTGCTATCTGTCAAATACCTGTACTAAGATCCCCAAGTATACAACTCAAGTCTGAGCCAATAATGTTTTAAAACTCAATATGTGACTCATAAAAATGTGAGCAGAGCAACATTACATTTAGCTTTGATTAAAATTACAGGTGCAAGTGTTTTCATTTTTATACTAAAAAAATCTGAATCCTTTTACAACATCAGTTTTAAACACCCGTTTATAGAAAATGCTCTTTAATGATAACCTTCCATCACTTCAGAAGCTACTGTAATACTTAATAGCAGGTGTTATTTCTAAGTAATACAGTACATTATTTCAAGTTAATATAAAGTGATGTTGAGGTGCAAACTAAAGCCTCACCTTTAGTCATTTAACAAAATTCAATTATCTCTTGTACCTTAGATGTACCACCCTTTGATGCTACTACTGTCACATAAATCAACCTCCCCCAACTGAAACAATTACAAGGAGTTATTCGGCATACAGTGGTAGGGGCAAATGGTTAAAGTATTCAGTTGCTAATGAAAAGGTTGGCACTTTGAACCCATTAGCAAGTTCACAGGAGAAAAGTGTGACCACCTGGTTCTATTTAGAATGGTTACTCTGAGAACTCTGTTCTACAGTTATGGGTTGGAATCCAATCATTTGCAACAGGGTTTGCTTCCGTCTAATACCAGCTTGTCTAGGCTGAAACCATCATGCACCCTTCTCCTGCCACACTGCGATACTAGCTTAACTTATGAGCAATTTATTATTTCCAACCGGCAATGTTACTACCATGAATATCCCAGCGTAATTCTATGGATGTACTTAGCATGGCATTTAACTATTACTGCAAGTTTCCCATAATGTAAAAAAGTTCATAAAATTTAATTAAAGATTAAATTGGGTCTGACAAGAGTTAGCTTAAGTTTCTTGATAAAGCAGGTTAGTTTAGACTGCTTGATAAAGAAAATTAGATTGCCCATGTGAATGATTCAAAATGTCACCACTGATGGCTTTTTCACCTAATGTGTTGGAAGTTTATGCAAGTGACATGACCTATATGTAATTTTCTCATTTTAATAACATATAAATGCTTATTCTCAGAGGAAGTTTTTCTCATAGAAAGCTTTCTGAATCAGGTGCTTAATACTAAGAGTATAATAACATTAATGCTATTGGCATAGATTCTCTTATACTAATTTATGTAACTGCATCAAATGCATTATCCTGGCATTAAGAAAAACCTTGGATTAAAAACTCTCACTTAGAGCATGCTTAATGATTACTCGTTAATCTGTAACATCAAAATACTACTGCTACCGTAGAAGGAATATGTATTTAAGACATCACAGTCATAAGGCAAACATTCTAACACAGAATTCAGAACCAAATGAAAATAAGTATAAAAATATGACATTCCTAATAGTTTTCTTATGTTTTTATATAAAATCCATAAAGATGCTAGACGTTTTTGAAATGTCAACAAATGGTGTTCTGAAAGTTTTAATATTTAAAAATCAGATTATATAATACTACATATATTTTGAAGTTATCATGAAATAAATCAAGACAAAAGACACATCATTCTCAATCACGATCTCCTTTTAAAGAGGATAGGAAAAAGAGAATTTCTTAAACAGTTTTATGTCAAGGCAAAATTGTTGGCCTGTGGAGGTTGAGTAGCTTGTACACCTTTCTTCCACCTCGTTCACACTCAGTTCCTACAAAACATGACTGCAAAGTAAACCTGGTTCTCCATTCAACTGGTCTCCGAAGAAAGGCTTTCCTTCAGATATTTTAAGGGGAAGAAACAAGCTTTCTCATTCACGATTCACAAGAAGTCTCAAAGTTCACTAAAACTAACATCAGAACTCTCATTTTCTTTATTAAAAATTTTCAGAAAAAGTGATAGGAAAAGTGGCAGTTTTTTCTCAAAATACTTTAAATTTTGACAACTCATCATTGTGCCTATGAGTCACATTTCAAAAACTCATGATAGACACTACTTTCCCAAAATACAGAAGAAAAAGTCATTAGATTTCCAAGTTCTGGGGGATAACAACTTGACAAAGATGGATCTCTGTATTACCTGGAAACTCAGCTATTATATAAAATGTTATATAGTTTAGAATTAAAATTTTCTTTTGAGGTATAGGAAAATTACCCAAAAGTTGAAGGTATCTCACAAATAGTATCTTGTTCTTATGAATTCTTGTCTAAAGTACTCTTTCATTTAAATCCAGGTCATCAGTATTAAGCAAGAGTTGAAATTTCTAGAAATTAGAGGATGAGCAGACAACATTGGCAATACAGTGCAAGACTTGCTCCTGATATGACCCCACCACACGTAAGTGAAATATTAAGCGTGTGCAATAGAAGAGCAAGGGGAGCAGTGCAACGAAGCACCCAAGGAATACCAGAAATAGACTTTGGGGCTAGGGTGTGGCATTCCATTAGACTTGACCAGAAAACAATTCCAAAGGTCAACATATTTTGAAATATTTATAGGTGTCTCTTTTTGTTGTTACTGTTTTGTTTTCTTTTGTTCCTTTGTTTTGCTCTGTTTTGTTTTTGTGCATACCATCTCTGGATTTCTACCTAGATGAGATAGGTGGGATAAGAAACCCAGAGAAGAAAACTATTGGACTGACACAGGAGATGGGGTGGAGGGTGGGGGTGGGGAGAAGTGGGTGTTAATAAACCCAGGGACAAGGAAACAACAAGTGATCTATAATCGATGGGCAATGTTACTGAGAATTATTGAACCCAAATGAAGACTGAACATGATAGTGGGAACAAGACAAAAGTAAAAGGAAATAGAGGAAATTACGAGAAGGCAAAGGGAATTTATAGAAGTCTAAATATAGGCATGTACATATGTAAATATATTTATAGATGATGAGGGGGATAAAAGATCCATGTACACATATTTATAGGCTTAAGTTTTAAGGTAGCAGATGGACATTGGGCCTCTACTCAAGTACTCCCTCCAGGCATGAACACCTTGTTCTATAACCTGGCTTTCCAGGATGCTCACTTTCCCGACATGATCGCTGAAGACAAAGTAGATCCATAAGCAAATGTGGTGAAGAAAGCTGATGGTCCCTGACTATCAAAAGATATAGCAACTCAGGACTTAAAGGCATGAAGATAAACAAGTGTCCATGTAGCTGAGAAGCAACAAAGTCCACATGGAAGAAGCACACCAGCCTATGTGATCATGTGGTATTGATAGGATCATGTATCAGGCACCAAAAACCAAAAAAAATAAATCATTGGGAATAAGGGGGACTGCAAACTGAAGCCCCAAAGCCCACATCTGTAGACAACTAGACATCCCCTTACAGAAGGATTATGGGGAGTAGAAATAGGGTGCAGTATAGCAATGAAGAAACATGCAACTTTCCTCTAGTTCTTTAATACTTCCTCTCCTCCCCCCACCCGTATCCCCACCATCATGATCCCAATTCTACCTTTCAAATCTAGCTAGACCAGAAGATGTATACCAGAACAGATAAAAGCTGGGAACACAGGGAATGCAGGGAGGAACCCCCCACGCCCCGCTGGGCCAATAATGAAAATAGCCATAACAGAAGGGTAAGGGAAAGGTGGCGGGAGGGAGGGGGAACCGATCACAATGATCTACATAAAGCCTCCTCCCTGGTGGACAGACAACAGAAAAGGGGGTAAGGGAAACATCGGTCAGTGTAAGACATGAAACAATAATAATTTATAAAGGGTCAAGGCTTCGTGAGGGAGAAGGTTAGGGAGAGAGCGGAAAACTTGAGGAGCTGGTACCAAGGGCTCAAGTAGAAATAAAATGTTTTGAACATGATGATGACAATAAATGGACAAATGTGCTTGACACAATGGATGAATAGTGATGGGAATTGTATGAGCTTCTAACAAAATGATTAAAAAAAAAAGAAATTAGAAGACGAGTGTTTATAATTTTCAGACAAGCACTGTCTTGTTTGGATCCACAATCAATGCTCAGGGAATAAACAGTCAAAAGACAAAAAGATTAAAAAAAAAAAGATCAAAAGATATATTGCATTGGTAAATGTGCTGCACAAGAACTCTCTAGAGTACTGAAGAGCTAGAATGTTACTTTGAGGACAAGGTGCACCTGACCCAAGCAATGGCATTCTCCATTGTCCCAGATACAAGTGAAAGTTGTACAGGGAGTAAGGAAGACCATAGGAGAATCGACCCATATGCATTTTGGTGCTGGAGAAGAATATTGAAAGTACCTTGGATTGCTAAAAGGATAAACTGATCTGTGTTGGAACAAGTATGGCTAGAGTGCTCCTTAGAGTCAGGGATGGCAAGATGTCATCTTACACATTTTGGGCACGTTGTCAGGAGAGATCTGTTCCTGGAGAAGGACATCGGGTTTGATAACGTGGATAGGTAGTAAAAAAGACGATGGCACTCAATGAGATCAATTGAAGATGGTGCAGGACGGGGCAGTGTTTCCTTCTGTTGTGTACACAGTTGATTTGGGTCAGAACTGATTTCATGGCACTTAAAAACAATAAAAATGGATTGCTCATTGAACAAATTAATGAATGATGCCGGGAAGCTAACGTGTCTAAAGTGAAATATCTAATCAAGACAGTCAGAGATTTATCTGATTTGAAGTCAGTCTTTTCTAATGAATCATCATTTCAACAAAAACCTATAAAGTGTGTATCTCTACGTTCTATGAATCAATTAATTTGTATCTACAAAGAAAAGAGCTGTAGATCAAAACTTTTAAAGCTAGATTCCAAATGCGCTATCCTCCCTATGTTTAAAAGATTACTTCACACACAAAGATAGTCCCATTAACAGTAACACATAAATTTAATTACATGATATAACTACATGTACTCACCCTCCAAGTAGAACCTGTGGCTGGCTGGATATATTTGTGATACCAAATATATCAGGAATTAAGTCACCATTAAAGCTGAAAAGAAAATATTAAAAAAGGTGAAACAGTTGTCCAATTCTTATTTAGCTACCAAAACTACAACAAAAAAATAAAAAATAGGTTAGGCATTACATGGCTCACCATAATGTAGCTGTAATCAATGAAATATGAATATAAATGACTTATCATTTCCAGGTGAAAGCATTTGATTTTTGTCTCTGGCTCTTTATACCTCTCTAAGACTGCTATAGTCATGAGAAGAATGTCTCAAGTGGTTTAGCTACAAAGATGGTGAAACCTGTGACAACCAGTCATCGAACTACATATATATTTTAAGAAAAATATAAAATTTGTATTGCCTCCTGGCCCATAGGCTTCTGGCACTGATGCAGACTGTTCAAACAAACAAACAAACAAACAAAAAGCAATTTTCTAGCTCAAGCTGGCCATTGAATGTTTCAACAATGAAAAAATTCACAATGGTGAAATGTGGTAAACAAAGCTAAGTGTCCATAAGATTAATTCATGGACTTATAGTTCATAATTAAAATGGTGCAGAATTATGAGTTTCCTTATTATGTCCCTTAGTCACAGTTGTTGGCGCTCTCAACATATGTGGCAGTCATGTATTCGTGATGTCAATTTCATGATTGAGATGTAGGGGTGGAGTCAATCTAGTCTGTTAATCTGGAGATAGCCAATGAGTAGCCAATGAGGCCTCTGTGTGGGCAAGGCTTTCTCTTGAGAATTCTGGGAAGTCTTGTGGTTTTTTCCAATTGGAGAAGAGAGACTTGACTCTCAGTCTCTGGGAGTTAGTCTCTGAGACAAAGAACTACTGACATGACAATATGGCAGCATCTGAGGAACTGGAGGAGCCAGAGAAGCCACATGGCCTTACCCTGATGGAACCAGACCTCTGAAGCTGAGAAGCCACGTGGAGACCCCTGCCAGCGCTGAGCTACTTCTACCACCACTGGATGCTTTTGATGGACACTGAGTCCAGGAAGTGAGGAGCCATGGGGAGACCCTTGCCAGCGTCAGGATGCTTCAACTGCACATGCTTCATGAGTCAGAAGGAGACTTTTTAGACTGGTATTGGACATATGGGCTAATATTGGACTTATGACCTTGGACTGGACTGGGTTGGGATGCTTTCTATTGAGAAACCTTTCCCTAATATCCATATATCAGGATATATATATATATATATATATATATATATATATATTCATATATATGAATTTGTCTATGAATTTGTTTCTCTAGTCTACCTGGGCTAACAAATATCCAAAGGGGATTGGATATTTTCTTTCTTTTTTTTTTTTTGGGCATCACTGTCCTCTGGTGGTGGGAGTAGGAGGCCCGCCCTTTGCTCCTGTGGAGCTGGAAATGAACCTCCATCCCAGTGGGCCGCAGTCTTGTGCACAACCACTATGCCACCGGGGCTCAGCCCTGAATATTTTCTTAATGTAAATAAGGTACATAGTACACTTTTGGGAGAGAGAATACAAATATTGTATATGGAGTTCTAATGAATTTAGTTTTGTCAGCAGTGGAAGCTGGATTTCATAATCATCAAAAAAGCAGTGAAACATACCTTTTGTACCCCAGATCCCTGTTCTGAATCTCCTTTACTCACAAGCATCAGAGGTAAGACATGAGAGTTGATGAGAGATGATAACTAACAGTGACAGAGAAATAACTGGCTGCAGAAGGAGCACAAAGCAGAGTAATGGGCTTCCTGACAGAAGGATAAAGAAAGTAGATGCCTTCTGTTTATGGCTTACCAACTGAGTGGGTTGCCTCTGGATATTTGTCATCAGACCTAAATGAGCTTTTTAATATGTGCCTGACCAGGGCAAAGGGCCAGGGACGGACTGGAGGGCATGGATATGCCTCAGGCCACAGCTGAACTGAGTATATTCTGACTGATTAAATATATGTTGAGTATTCCTGAACCTGAAATGTAACTTCCCTAAAAAACACTGTTAATTATGAATATTGTCTGTGAGTATCATGTGGCAAATGCAATGAATTATGGATGCCAGCAAAAAAGCAGGGTGCCATGAAAAGGATAACTGCGATCACAACTGGTAAAATTTTTTAAAAAATTGGAATTTGACAGAAACATTGGGAATCCAGAACAGATGATCCCTGCAGGATCAGTAGTGAGAGTGGCGATAATGGGAAGGTGGAGGGTAACTGATTATAAGGCACCGACAACAGGGAGTAGGTGAAGGGAGACATCGGACAGTGTAAGATATGGCAAAATAATAATTTATAAATTATCAAGGGTTCATGGGGGGGGGG
>PVJH01011673.1:0-67647 GCA_004026705.1 Nesogale talazaci | reverse complement strand
ATTCAGCATCATTGCATGGCTGTGTGAGTCTAAAGAGGAATTTAAGGTCTAGTATTGACAAAAGGCTTAATAATGGGTGTATAGACTTGGTGTGAACTTGGATGAGATGTTTTCTTAACATACAATGACTTTTTGATGTAAAGTTCTCACTAATACACACACACAGACACACACACACAGACACACACACACACACACACACACATATATATGAATCTCCGTAGATTTGTTTCTCTATTTGCTAGGGTTAACACACAAACATGGCACACATTTTTCCTAATTTTAAACTGTACAGTATTACCTTTTTCTGTTTGCACAACTACCTCTTGATCCATGTAAAAAATTCACATGAGCACAGTGTAGTGTTCGAGAATTCCTGTTTCTCTCAAGATTATCCATAGTTTGATCCCACATACAGTAGAATGCTTTGACATAATCAACTAAACATATTTCTCACAGTGTCTCTTGTGAGTGCTAATAAAATGCTAAATGTTTTAGATGTAATAAGGAACAAAAACTACAGATAGATATGTCTTTCAAATTTATAAAGAAATATGCTTCTATCCTTTTTTGCTTCTGGAAACTAAAGGACTGGAATCCTAATGCTGAGTATTAAAGTGTTTTTTACTATTGTGTGAGAGTTTTGTAGAGGTGCAGTGGATCAGCAATCATGGTGAAAGTCTGAGCTTGGGTATGCTTGACGGGGTGTGTAAGAAGGTAGTTACATACCTCAAACACATTGGTGAGACTACCAGTACTAAAAGCTGAAACTCTCTAGTGTGAGAAGGAGCAGACGGCTCCTCTCTCAAAAGCATAAAATTGTCAGTTTGGGGCTTTGGTTCAGATCTCTTGCCTTGTTCATTGTCAATGAATGGTGACCTGGAGCTAGCATATGCTTACTATTTAATGTCCTCCTT
The DNA here is from genome assembly GCA_004026705.1 of Nesogale talazaci. Lineage (NCBI taxonomy): Eukaryota > Metazoa > Chordata > Mammalia > Afrosoricida > Tenrecidae > Nesogale > Nesogale talazaci. The sequence continues at coordinate 66,730 of PVJH01011673.1, read as the reverse complement.
GCTGTATTATGATAGGCACCAATTTGGTAGTTATAACTCCGTTGTTGTGAATTACTATTAATAAAGATTTTGCCCTAAAAGGGAAGTTAAGTACAAAACCAGACATGAGGATGGGCAAAAGTCCATAATTGTGGTAAAATAAAATAAATAAATAAATAAAAATATATATATATATATATATATATAGGCGAAGACTATTTCATCAATACCCAAATTGATTTGGACTCATGGTGAACCTATAGAAAATTTGTTTGTTTTTTTGAGGAGGAGCATCTCTGCCCTCTGGTGGTGGGAGTAGGAGGTCCAGCCTTGCTGTTGGATTTGAACCTCCAACCCAGTAGATAGCAGACAGACTCCTCTCTCTCCTCTAGCCATTTTATTGGTTAGACTTCTAACTTCAAGGCAAGTTACTTCTCAATTTGAGTTAGTTCTCAAGCTCAAGATAAATGAAAGCACATGGACAAAAAGACCTCTATGAAGTAAAGACAAACACCAGAAATGGTAAATTTTTGCATAAATATTAATATCTATAATTATATTTTATCTGTTAATTTTTCTACACAAGAGACTCATGATAGCCAAAAATAAATGCCATTATATCGTCTGGTTTATTACATTTGTCTATGTACCTCCTCAAAACCTTTTACACCTTTCTAAATATACCCATGCCATGAATACTTTAGCAAGAATTGTAGTGAATTCTGCCATGCATTTCTGCAGTGGCCACTCTGGCAATTTCTTGTTTCCCTTGCTTTTCCTAGAAGCTGTGGTCACATAGTGGCTAGGTGTTGGGCTGCTAGCTGCCTGGTCAGCAGTTGGAATCCACCAGATACTCTAAAGCTTTCTACTCCCATAGGAATCTTACAGAGCCACACAGATTTGTGCAATAGATCATCTATGTGTTAACATTAAGTGGGTGTTTTATTTGTTTGTTTTGTTTGTCACATGTCTACATGTGATGCAAATGAGTGCAGTGGCATTTTTATAAGACCAGGACTTTAAAAGTAAAATTGTCCTTGGTCACACTAACTGGACCACTCAGTTATAAGCAGAAAGGTCAGTTAAAATCCATCTAGAGACACCAAAACAAAAGGTCTAGAGTTAAGAAAACTATAGAATTCAGTTCGGGTTGTAACACAGGAATAAGATCCAATTTGATGGCACTTAATAATTGGGGGTCTAAAGGTGTTTGCAAAATGTTTTTAGCACTGGAAAGAAATTTTCTCAAGGCCATGAATGGCTAGCATACTCATGCACTCATTCAAGCATCATTTTCTGCTTTATTTTTCAACTGAGCTTTTGTCTTGTTTATTTACAATAACTCCTTCAAAGATAATTGTTGAAAAAACATAATCTCTTTGTCTTCTCTTAAATCTCATTCTACTTTAACTTATAAGAGGAAAAAATTGATGGGGAAAAATTGTTTAATGACACAAGACACTATTTGAGAAATGCCAAACAATTTCCATTTTCTAAAAATAATAGAAGGCATTGAATGAATATTTCAGGGGTTGTTTGCATATATTTTTCTTTTAATGCACAGAAAATTAAAATGGAAGTATCATTGTTATTAAGATTTTTTTCTGTAAAAAAGTTTCAAGATAAGTTTTTTTTTATAGCTTAATTGTCAATCTAGTCAGCCCTCCATACCTGTGAGGTCTGGATCTTTGATTGAATGATTCTGGAAAGAAAAAAAAGTGATTCAGTGTTTAAAGCAGTTCTTCAAGTGCTAAGAGGGATATAATGTGCAACTTATATTACATTTAACATTGTGTTGGATTTTATCAGTAATCTAGAGATGATTGAAAGGATAAAAAAGCATGCATATAGCTTATCAGAAAATTGTACATTTATATAAATAATTTTAGCATCCATAGATTGCTATATTTGCAGAGATCCCTGAACTATTGCTCCAGAGATACGATGGAATGGCTATCTAAAGTTTTTTGTCTCTCTCCTGCCTTTACTTTTCTTTATTTTTGCCTATATAATCCAATAACACATATATAATCCAATAACACATAGTGCTGTATCTCAGGTTTAATTTTGTATTGTCTCTTTCTTTACTTGAAAGCCAGTTACTTATCATTATATCGTCTGCAAAGATATTCATCTTACTTTGATGAATAGCTAGTGAGTCCCTTAACGTTTCCACGAAGTCATTTAAGTGCAACTATTGGTCTCTTCCTGCCTAGAGAAAAGAAGAGTGAAGGAAACCAAGACCCATGAGAAGAGTCCAGTAAATCAATAAACTGTGCAATGATCCTGAGCCCGGAAGAACTAGTAGATCACAACTTGACACTACCAAGTTCTCTGAGGGGGCTCACATTGTAATATCCTGTATAAAGTGAGAGACAGTTATGGAATGGAAAAACAAAACCCTAGACTTATTCTTCCTATGGGCACTGGCCAAATTTCCCAAACTATTTTCTTTAGTGATCCTTCAGGTCTAGAAATGAACTCACTATGACTCAATTTTCTGTCAAACAATTGATATGTTCAAAGGGAAAACAACAACCCTAGGGAGATTTTCATAATTTTTTTAAAAACAGACCATTTTAGATCAAAAGGGCAGAATTTGCCACAGGACAAAATTCAGAGTGGGTAGGAAAGAAAGTGCAATGGAAAAATCAGATACAGAAAGTAAGGAGAATAAATTATGGTATATTGTGGGAATTGCAATCAATAACATGAAGTAAAGTTTGCATCACTGAGGGGATAACTGATACCCTCAGTACCTGTTCACCAAATTCAAAATTTAAAAAGGATTTTTTAAAATAAATTATTTTACTGGGGACTCATACAACTCCCGTCATGATCAATACATATGCGTACCACATTTGTACACCTGTTGCCATCATCAGCCCTGAAACATCCTCCCTCCATTTAGGCCCCCAGTACCAGTTCTCCATATTTCCCCTCCCTTCCCCCTCCCCTCCCCCATGAAGCCTTAATAATTTCCACATTGTCATTACTTTTTCATATCATACTCTTTCCAATTCCCTTCACCCATGTAACAACTGTCTGTACACGAGAGGTCATATGCAGATCCCTGCAATTGGTTCCCCTCTTCCACTCCACCCTCCTGGTATTACTATACCCACCACTGGTCCTGAAGGGATCATCTCTCCTGAATTCCCCATGTTTCTAGCTCCAGTGTACATCCCCTGTCCTAGCTGGATTTGTAAGGTAGACTTGGTACCATAATAGTAGGTGGGAAAAAGCATTTGAGAACTAGAGGAAAGTTGCATACCTCATTGTTGTCACACTGTAACTTGACTGACTCCTCTCCTCCCTGATATGATTGGAAATGACAAATTGGTGCATAAGCAAACGTGGTGAAGAAAGCTGATGGTGACTGACTATCAAAAGATATAGTGTCTGGGGTCTTAAAGGCTTGAAAGTAAACAAGCGGCCATCTAGCTTAGAAGCAATAAAGCCTACAGGGAGGAAGCACGCCAGCCTGTGTGACTATGAGGTATCGAAGGAATCTGGTGTCAGGCATCAAAAAACTAAAAATTGTGTCATTGTAAATGAGGGGGAGCACTGAATGGTGACCCAAAGCCCATCATTACGTAAAATGATTTTTAAAGCCTGTTAAATATGTTTTTTTAGTGTAAGTTTTTTATTAAATAATTTTACTGGGGACCCAAGCAGCTCTAATCACAATATGTACAAATAAACACTATGTCAGTATTTACATCATTTTTTTCCTTTTTTAATCAAATCACTTTATTGGGGGCTCATACAACTCTTGTCACAATCAATAAATACATCAATTGTAGGCAGACCACATTTGCACATTTGTTGCCAACATCATTCTCAAAACATCCTCCATTTATTTAGACCCCTGGTATCAGCTCCCTATATTTTCCCCTCCTACCCCACTCCCTTTCCCCCTTGAACCCTTAATAATTTACAAATTATCATTATTTTGTCATGTCATTCAGTGTCTCATGTGTCCCTTATCCACTTCCCTGTTGTACATATTCCATGGATGAGGTTATATGTAGATCCCTGTAATTGGTTCCCCCTTTCTACTCCACCTTCCCTCTACCCACTGGGTATCAACACTCTCACTGCTGGTCCTGAAGGGATCATCTATCCTGAATTCCCCATGTTTCTGGCTCCAGTGTGCATCCTTTAGTCTAGCTGGATTTGTAAGGTAGAATTGGGATCATAATAGGGGATGGGAGGAAGCATTTAAGAACTAGAAGGAAATTGCATATATCATTTTTGCTACATTGGACCTTGACCAGCTCATCTCCTCCATGACACTAACCCTATAAGTATATGCAGATAGAGCTATTTCCCTATCATCATATATAAAATATTCACCTATGTACCTGACTGTACATAGACCTCTATAAATGCCTTTTACCTCACCCCCCCCCCAGTTCTTTCCTCTATTTCCTTTTACTTCCCTCTTGTCCTACTATCATGCTTGGTCACCATTTGGGTTTCAGTATTTTCTCTCTGTTGTATTACTCTTTATCAATACCTATCAGGGCCCTCACTCCCACCTTGTCACTGATTTTGAATCACTTGTTGTTCTCTTATGCCTCGGTTACTCAACACCACCTTCTTTTCCCCTCCTCCCCACCTCACATGCTCCCCAACCCCACCGAACCACCAGTCCCATTGTTTTCTCTCCAGAGTGTTAATCCAGTCTATCTTATCTAGCTAGAAGACCTGCAGAGATAAAAATATACACAAAAAACCAAGGCATCCTAAGATAATAAAATGATAATAACAAAAATACAATGCCCCCCCAAAATGTCTATAAATACGTTTTAAAAATAACAAAATAAAAACCTGTAAATAGTTCAAAGTCCATTCATTGACCTTCAGGAGTGACTCCTCATTGAGTCAAATGGGGTGCCACACCCTGGCCCCAAAATACTCCCTCCAGAACTCCACAATCTGTTGCACATGCTCAGTGTTTTGCCATGGTGTGTTTAAGTCAGAAAGGGTACAATCCCGAGCCTGCTTCTCCACTGTGGTCTCCATAATGCCCTGGGTCAGTGAGGGATACTGTGTTTCATACTAGAGCTGACCATATGGTCCTCTCTGTTTATTGACTGTTCTGAGTGGGAATATTGTCCCCAAGTCTTGGTGGGCCAGGGTACACTCCATTCTCTTTTCCTTCCCCTTCATTTTTCCTCGTGTGTTGTGGTCAGGCATGTCCCACTCCCCATGCTGCAGTTTCAGTGATGTCCTGCAAAGCAAACTCCCCTGGGGGGAGAGATAGCTGTCCACATAATTGGGATTGAGCCCTAGCCAAGACCCATTCACTGGCTCCCCACTCCATAGTGCCATGCTGCAATCACATCCTAGAACGTGTTGTTTATATCTCTATAGGGAAAATGGGACCAAAGTTAAATTTGTTTTATAACTAGTAAGCTTTGAGTCATACTCGACTCTTAGGCTCTGGGAGATGCGCTCTGCTATTGTTCTTGCCTATGGTTTTTAAATATCCCCCCTTGCCTCTTACTTTTACTATATTTTTCCAGTGTATATCACCCAGAGTTTCAGAAATTGATCCCAGAAAACTTCTGCTGCGAGTAAAAGATCACTTATTTGTGAATCAAGGTATAAAAGATTTTTAAAGAAATTCTTAACAAAGGCCAACTCAGTGCAGAAGCAATCTATGTTATTTCAATCTATATTGATTCAAGAGTTAGTGTATTTAAGGGGATATGCCCCCAATTCTACAGAGTATGGTAGTTTTACTGTATAATAACTATTAGAAAGTAGCCTATTGTGTATCATTTTTAAAAGTTCCATTTGGCTGAATAATTTATTTCTTAGAAGGCACGCTCACAGCACCACCATAATCTTCTTGTTGGTCGTTCGCTTGCTGTGTTGCTGAAAGCTGTATCATCAGTATTTCAAATATCAACAGCATCACTCAAGTAGGGTAGGTTGCAGTAGAATTTCTAGACTTAAAAATACTAGAAAGAGAATCCGGGTAGTTTAGTTCTGAATATTTGGTCAATGAAATCCTTAGGAATAGCAGTGGTGCTTTTTCAGATACAAGTACCTGGAGTTAGAAAATCAAAAGGAACATGTTCTGTGTTTCTTAGCTTTAAAGAACTAAAAAAGTTTCAAGACTTGAGTTGCATTATTGAAGGATTCTCTGAGCAAACTTTTGAATAATTATAATAGCATTAAAGGATGGTGAAAGGAATATAGTATGCACCAAATAATGATTGACAATCTGAGGTATAATATTATCCAGATAAAATGATATTGAAGAAAGAATTTTAAACTGCATTTAAGGCATTAGTGAATAATAAGATTCCAGAGATTGACAGAATATCAATTTAAATGCTTCAATGAATCAACAAATAGATGTAGTTCTGGGAATGCACATTCATTTGCATCAAAAGGATTTCAATATAGCTACCTTCATAAAAGAGTAAAAAGATCCATCTTTGTACTTGTTTCTAAAAAATAATTATTAATATGCTACACAGTTGAATTTTGCTAAAATTATTCATAACAGTTTGCAGTACTATTCAGAAGAGGTCATGGAAAAAGGGATATCATAGAAGAGACAATACTAGTGAGAATTACACCTGAATTTTAATGAATATGCAAAGCAATATAACCATGTTCAAGAGAATAAATTATGGAAAATATTGCAAAGGATGAGAATAATTAAACAACTACTATGTAAAGTGTACATAGATCAAAAGTCTTTCATTCAAACAGAACAAGAGGATAATGCATTGTATCAAATCATTGAAGGTGTATACCAAGATTGTATTTTCTTATACTTAATCAATATGTGTACTGAGCAAAAATGGGAATGTTTACTTCTGAGTTAATAGTAAATGTAAAAGAATATGACATCAAGATTAGCAGAACACTCATGATCAACTTGTGAAATGCATGTGGTATTGTGTGCTTGCTGAAATTAAGGACGGCTCAACTTATTTACCTGTTTAAGATAGAAACAGCTCCAGAATTAAACACAGATTACAAATCACCATAAGAGAGCAAAAAAGTTACAAATGGACTAGGAGGCAACTTCATTACAAATACAGACAATTTTAATAGTATGAAGAATTTCATGTTTCTCAAATCCACAATCAGCATCAATAGAAACAGTATGAAATATATCAAGCAGCACATCGCATTGGAAAAAAAATGGTGAAAGGCCTATTTAAAGTGTTATATACATCAGATATTACTGTTAGGACTATGATGAACTACACCTAAGCCATGATATTTTGAATTCCCTCATACACAGACGAAAGTGGACAAAGAAAATATGGATAATAAGAGAAACTGATGATCTAGAGTTATCATAAAGGTGAAGAATTTTGAATAGATTATGGACTGAGAGAAGAAAAACAACTCTGTCTAAATAGAAGTACTTAGAAGCCAGATAATGTTTAATATATTTTAGGTAAGTTATCACAAGGGACTAGTTTCTTCACAATGATATCATGTTTGGTAAAATAAAGGTTCAAAGGGGAAAAATAAAACTGTCAATCATATTTATTGTCACACAGCAACAATGGGCTAAATTGTAGAAACAATTATAAGAATGACACAAAATCGGGTAGTGTTTTATTTGTTAGATGTCGGTATGAGTTAGGACAGACAGACTCAATGACAACTTATAATACTTTTAATAACATGCTCACAAGATACAAATGCTCAAAATATACTGTGATAGTCTTTTATCAATTCTAACTTTAATATTCTTGAATCATCCAAATACTAGAAGGATATAACAGATATTTATTTTCATGTAAGTTATCTAATAGGAACAGGTTAAATATAAAAATGAAGTCTCTCTTGCTTCTTTTCTAGTGAACTATGTACTCATAAATTAATATTATACAGTAGTGACAGTAGGAATCATCCTTTACCTTTCTGAAATGTCTACAAAACTTGAAAAGTTAATGAACCTACTAATGTATTCACCAATATTATAATGATAATCTGATATATTTATGGATTTATAAAAACAATAAAACAGCAAAAACATCTAAAATAAACAGGCCAGCATATCTGAATGGAAATACATTTATCAACAAAATAATTCTAGCATGCTTCAACATCATTTAACAATGTCATTGAATATTTAACAAGAATTTTGAGTCTTTTAATATAAGACAACTACATATTCAAGAAAACATTTGTATTGGGCAAGTTGGCTAGAGAAATAAATTTGTTGGCACTCATATATATATAATAAAGAGCTTGATATCAAGGACTAATTAGATATCAAGAAGGCATTCCAGTGTAGTCTAAATCAAGTCCATAAGTCCAATACTAGTCCATAAATTCCTCTTCAGACTCACACAGACTCATGTAATGATGCAGAATGAAGGAAGCTCACAGGGCGGTGCAGAATCTTGGACTCCCAATGGTGGTGAAAGCAACACAAGGCTCTGGTAGGTCTCTTCTGCGTGATTGGTCAACAGAAAAGAGAAGCAGAGAGTGACAGCGGCTACCCTTCAGGGAGTCATTTATATCAGCTCCACCTCCAAATGAGATCATCAAGCTGTGCCCTGACTGACGGGCTAAACTCCACCCCCACCACTTTATTTAATAAGTTGACTTGAATATATGTAACTATCACAATATTTCTTAGTATTTCAACAACATAAATGTTAAAATTATTTCACCTCATCATATTTAATCAATGTCTTTTTGCTCATTTCAAAAAATAATTCTTCATCCAAAAAATGAATTTTTTTATCTACAGTTTTATTTGTAGAATTGAATCTTAATTTTTGTTAATAAATGATATTTATCAATAATTTACTATTGCCAAGCTATTTAGCAAAGTGACCAGAAGAGATGTATATATGGACTCATTCCAAAGAAAAGTCATCCAACAGAAAGGTTAAACTGTCGAACAATCTCCGAGCTAGCACAAGCATGTATATTCTTACTGAAGGTCATCCTGTTGTCAGCAATTTGCTGCCAGGGAGCTGCCAGCAATTCAGGTTGAATTCGGAGAAGGTTCTGGAACAGGGGATACCATTGCTGATGTTAAATGAATGTTGACTTAAAGCAAAGAATAGCAGAACAATGTTTTGTTGTATCATATTGACCTTAATAAAATTTTGGATATCTTTGAGAAGAATGTAAATCAGAACAATTTATCATGCTTAAGAAAGACTTGTATATGGATGAACAGGCAGTTGTCCAAACAGAACAAGGGAATAGTAATTAATTTTAAATCAAAAAGAGATGAACATAAGGATTATTGTACACTCTCACCAAACTTATTCAATCTATACACTGCTTAACACATCATCAGGGATGCTGTATTGTTTGAAGAACGTGGCGTCAGGAGAAGAGAAGCTGACTAACCATCTCTAGATATGCCAGTGAAACAATCTTGTTTGCTAAAAGTGAGAAATAGCAAAGACAGAAGCCTTCAGTGTGGATTATAACTAAATGTATAAAAGGTCAACATTGCACAACTGGGCCAATGGTTACCATCATGATAAATGAAGAAAAGCTTGAAGCTGTCAAGGATTTTGTCTCGCTTGGTTCTACAATCAATTGTCATGGAAGCAGCAATCAAGAGACCCAAAGAAGTGTGCATTATGCTGCATAAGACCTCTTTATAGTATTGAAAAGCAAGGATGTTACATTGAGGACTGAGGTATGCATGACCCAGTCCTTAGTATGTCCATTTGCACCATATGCATGTAAAAGTAGGACGTTGACTTAAGATTGAAGAACAATTGCTGCAGTGGAAATATGGTATGGGAGAAGAATGTTGAAAGTACCGCAGAGTGCCAACAGGACAAACAGACTCTACTGTCTTGGAAGAAGTACAGTCAGAGTTCCCCTTACAGAGAAGGAGGGTGAGATTTTGTCCTACCTACTTGGAAATGTGTTTAGGAGAGAACAGCCCCTGAAGAAGGGCATCATGCTTGATTGGTAAAGTGAAAGGAAAGGAGTAGATCAAGATCCTTAGTGAGAAAGACAGACACTATGGCTGCAGCAATTGGCTCGTGCATAGGAAAGAATAATCATAACCATATATTAATCTAAGCTAATATATTAATCTAACCATATATTAATCTATCCATTTCAAACACAAAGACCCCAATATTTATTAATCTAGACAGTTAAATCTGTAGACAATATCTGTTACTTAGGATTTGCTCTTCTTCTTTGGCTCTTTAGGATAGAAAATTTTCACATAGAAACCCTAAAGCATTACACTGATAAACTCATTGCAGTCATTCTCATCTGCCTTCACTGGTCTTCATTCTTCATAAGTTCATAAAGTATTGTTTGCATTTTTACTCTATATAATCTACAATAATAATCAGACTAATTTTAAGGATTATATCTAAAAATTGAGGGTAGGCATGCTAAGGTAATATAGAATATATTGCTATTTTGTAGTGTGGAACTGTAGAGATATACAGAGACCTGGGGATAAATAATTCATGGCTAACCACCAGGTTCTTTCTTCATTTCTTCTCAACTCAAAAGAAGAAAAAAATGATATTATCTCTTGACCATTGGAACAAATGAATGGTATGCAGCATAAATCTAGGAAAATAGTGATTCATTAAGAATGAATCAATATCATTATCCTAAGCTTCAGTGAGCATGAACTGACTGATACTGGCTGTTTTGATTCAGACATCCATATAGTTAACTATGCCTGCCATAAAAATTAAAGAGGTGAGGGATGGGGAGTGGGGAGGAAGGGAAAATATGAGGAGCTGATAGCAAGGGCCTAGGTAGAGGGAGGATGTTTCAAGAATGATGATGGCAACAAGTGTAAGAATGTGGTCTGCATATGTGGATGGATGGATCATGAAAAGAGTTGTATGAGTCCCCAATAAAAGCATTTTTTTTAATTAAAGAGGAATGGTGTTACATTAATCCTCATGAAGAATGTTTAAAAGTACAATACTATCTGTGATGGGATGATATCTATATATGGAAGCCCTTGTGATAACCTAGTCAGTATGCTTGACTTCTGAAGGTGAGTAGTTTGGATCAAGCAGCTCCTCTGCAAGAGAAAGGCTGGACTTTCTACTCCTTTGCAGAGTTACAGCCTCAGAAAAAATGGCCTGTCCTCTATTGTCCCCTGTCCTGGAGGGCTGTGATGAGTTGGCATTTACTGCCAGGTGGTAGGAAATTTGTGGTTTGTACCAGAAAGATCGGCTAATGTAACCTTCACTCAAATGATGGAATTCACAGGCATCGAATCAACTCCATCGGCGGAAAGATATGATAAGAAAAGCTCAATTTGATTAGCTAAAAAAAGATCATGGCTAACTGTGCAACAGTTACCTATATATACTTTCAGACTAAAACTGAAGAAAATGAAATCTGAAGTTTAATGGAATAGAATAAAAAGTCTATAAATAAGCTTTTTTCTTCCTATATGTTCAACTGATTTTCAACCAGGGTATAATATAAATCCATGAAATAAAGAAATCACTTAAAAATTATGTTATGACAGGTGGCTACATACAAAGAAATGAGTTTGCACGTTTTTTTTCCATACTGTATATAAAACCAAAGAACAGATACCATTATAACACCTAAACTCTGCATGGATTTCTGTAGGAAAATGACATTTATACAGGCTTTTTTTAGGAGGTAAAAATTAATGCTTATAAAACTGAATGTACTTTTTAAGGTACAGTCATATTTTACTTAATATTTAAAGCAAAATAAAAAATCACCTCTCTTCCATTTATACATCCCCAAGGCAAAGCCTTCATGATGGATACTGGCTGGAAATCATTTTCTAATTTTCCACTGATCCAGAAAGCGCCAACTATCAAAGAGTGGAGAAAAGTGACCATATTGCAAGAAGTGAACATGAAAAGAGGAATTCTCCTTAAGAATTTCTCTCCAAAGAGGCCCATTAGCAGATTGTTGAAGGGAATGCCAAGCTTGGTTGTATGTAAATCTCAACTGTTCATATTTCCATTAAAATCTCATCCAAGTCCATTTAATTTATTCACTCACTGATAAACAAAATGCCCTTTATTATGTTGAGGACTGTTTTGACAGCTGGCGCTTAGTATTCTGTCCAGGTGTTAAAAGACCAAGATAAATGAATCTGTTCTTTGTAATTCACTCACTTTGTAACTTTCATCTCCACCTGAAAGCATTCTTTTGCTCTTTATCTATTTCATGTGCCCAATAAGTGACAGTTATTTTTCCAGCTGGAATTTGTTTCCTCGTACTTCTAAAGAGAAACTACTCTGCTTGCAATAATCATTTGGGAGCACCAGGATAGCAAATCATACCAACATTTCAATCTTCTTGTTCATGCTATTCTTTTTCTAATTTCTTCTTCTTATCTTCTTTATTGTTATTTTAGTTTATCCCTCACTGAAATGGAATCAATTCCAAATCATAATGACCTTATAGGACAGAATAGAACTGCCCCCTGTGGGCTTCCAAGAGTGCAATTAGGTATGCATTAATAAAAAGTGGGAAGACTCATGTCACTTTCACAAAGTAACCAGTGGTTTAAAAGGAGCTGCTGGCTTAGAGCTGCTGGCCTGGAAGTTAGCCTGAACCACTTGATGACCAGGGCTCCTTGTTTATACCACAGGATTAAAATTCTCCTAAAGGCAAGAAATCTATCATCTGTTTGTATACATGGAGTATCTTTTACTACCACTTAATGCATGTACTAATTTAAAATTTTTGTGAGTTTTAAAGTTATTAACATTTTTCATTGAAGGTAAAAGAAAAAATAACTGAAAAACAAAGCTGTTTTCTTTTACAGAAAAATCGGCAATGTCATATTTCCCTATTTAACATGTGTTAATTATTAAATTCAATAAAACTAAATGCATTGATCATATTGTGTATCACTAATATCCATTGAGGTTTTTTTATCCTAATAAACAAAAATTTAATAGTCATTTTAAAAGATTCCCCACTTCTCCTTTTCCCTTGCTCTGGTAACTACTATTACAGCCTGATTTCCATGAATTTTGCTAATTTTAGCTACTTTTCAACTATATATTTATAAAATTATCTATAATTTTTCTTTTATCACATATCTATTTCATTCAACCTAATATTTGTAAGGTCTACCAATATGTTCTGTGTTTCTGAACTTCATTTGCCTTTGTGAAACTTGATTTCCCAAGTTATTTATGTCAAATTTTCTTAGTTTATTCTTGTTTATAACATAGAGCTCTGAACTGTTGACCTTACTAAGTGATACTAAATGTGTTATTACTTGACATGTTCAGTCATGGCTTCTATTCTCTTGTCTACCGTGTAACACAAAATATAATTCCCAAGTCATAAATGAGTAGTTCTCTTTTTAGTGCTTATTATAGAACAACCTTTCATGGATTTTCAATGAAGTTAGTAGAAAAATATAAAATGTCTAATTTCTAGCATAACTGACCATATAAATCATAGGACAGGAGCCTACATATGCAGGTGATCTGGGGAAAAGAGATTCATGATACAGTGGGGAGAAAAAATTAACTTGCCCTTGTAATTCAGTTTGTCATTATTAGTGTCTCGTAAGTGGATTAGAAGTGGTGACACAAGTGTGCAGAGAGAAGCACCCCATGCTGGTCTTTTTGGAAGTATGCTCTCAGGTTTGTCTCCCAGGCACCGCTGGCAAGAATTGAAACCTTTTGACGGCCAGGCATGCACTTAGTCATTAGTGCCATCCAGGGACTTCTTTAAGATAAGGAATTTATTATAATCCATTTTGAGTACTATTCATACTATTCCTACCCTGTAAAATTCAACTGTTACTTGTTTTCTATGAAACTATTTTAATGGGATCTATATGATTTAAAGAGGAGCTGTGGTGCTGCGGTGCTTACATTTGGGCTGGGATCTTCAAGGCCAACAGTTAGAAGCCACTAGTCACTCGGTGAGAGAAAGACAGGGCATTCTACTCCCAAAAAGACTGGCTTCAAAGGGGTGGTTGGGGGAGAGGTCGGGCAGTGTGAGATATGACAGAACAATAACAATGTATAAAGTATTGAGGGTTGATGGGGAAGAGAGAGCAGGGGAAGAGATGGAAAAGACCTTAGTAGGGGCTCGAGGGAAAAGGCGGATGATTGGAGAACGATAATAGCAGCGGACATGTGAAGGTGCCTGGCACAGTATGTTTATTTATGTTTTGTGAAAAGCGATGTATGAGCCTTCAATAAAAAAGAGTGGCAGTACTGGGCACTCATAGGGACAGTTCCACCCTGGCAAATCGGGTCTCTGTGAGTTGCCATTGACTCGGTGGCAGTGAGTTTGGGGCAGATAGATATCTTTTAGGGGCTTGTCTAAATTTGTGTTTCATAGTTATTTGGGAGTCTGTTAGTTCCAAACATATAACTTTTTGTGAACAAAATACTTTTCATTGTGGTTCTAAATAATTATTTCATATTTGGCATGTTCACTGTGTTAACTTTTTTGTTGATGGTGCAAACTCACTAGGGGTGCAGAGAGCTCCCCGTGTCTTTGAGAGCATCAGGGCAGGGACCCTAAATTGTACCACTCTCCTAAGTAAAACTGATACCTCTGCTAACTTCATTCTGTCCTCTCAGTCATTATATAAACAGAAATTGATAATATTATTACTTTCTTCCTGAAAAACAGACAAAACCCTTTCCACAGTTTACTTTAAGGACAGCATTAATATTGTTATTATTTTAATGCTTCAATGGTTCTTACTCAACCCCCTGCATTCTTACACAAATAATACAAACGTTCTATATTTGTCAACTTCTCCCTTGCCCTAAGGATGCATTTTTTAAGTGTGTACTTCTAGTTTTAGTATAGCAACAAGGAAAAATGAAAAGATGTAGCAATATAAGGCTATACTCCAAGGAGAAGGGTCAGTGAGCAAACCAACTCATAGACAGCGTGTGTTGTTTGCATAATAGAACACAATTTGCTTCTGTACTATTTTCTTGACTGCAGGGCATCATAAACCAGTTTTGGGGCATTTTCTAAGACTTCTCTTGAAGATTCCATCAAGGTTCATGGCATGAAATATTCTTGATAGCAAGAAAAACCCACACCAAACTTGGATATCATAGGTCAAATTTCATAATTAATATGTCTATGTGAATCTATAAGAAGACCCTCATTTCATGAAACAAACAAGGATATGATAAGAGAAAGAAAGAAATAAACAAAAGCTCGCTTCAACTGATCAAAGAGTAGTACTTTCAGTATATTTTACCATAAGCATAATTCAAATACACGTTTTTTTCCTGTATTGATCATTCGTTGTCCAGCTTTCAGGCACATAAAAAATGATTGAAGATACCATTGCTCTTGGACACTTTAAATATGTGAAATGCAGGAGATTGTTCCGAAGCCATACAGCAATTTCGTGACTGCTCCTCCCATGAGTACTGATGATGGAACCAAGCAAAATGACACTTTCAGCCTGTGCTCCCTATATGATGCTATGGCATATTGCTTCAGATGTGAGGATCTTAGTTTTCTCTATGTGAAGTTGTAGTCATACTGAAAGCTGCACTGAAGTCACTGGCTCAATTTTCAGCCAAGAAAAAGATGTCTAAAGTTGAGAAATAATACTAAAAATAATAATTAAAAATAATACTACTAAGAAAAAGCAACCACTTGAGATAGGAATGGACACCATTAGGGAGAAGCAAGAATTGAAACAGGAAAAATAGGGAGTAAGTTGAAAAACTGATATTACATTGTAGGGATTGCAGTTAACTGCAAGCAGCAAATCTCATATGAATGTAGCATGGAAAAGTGATTTACTCCATAATTATTCACCAATTCAAAATAAAAAGTGAGAAACAAATAATAAAAAGTGAAAAATAAATTAATAAAATGTCATTCATTTTTCCAGTATAAGGAGATACTATATTGTTTAAAATCAGCAAATGTGTATAATCTATATAAAAAAAATTATCCAAGAAGCTGAACCCTATGATTAGGTCAGAAGATTCGCTACCAATTTGCAATATACAGGTCACACAATCCCCCTCGTTGAATGGAAAGAGGGCGTGAAGTGTTTGTGGATGGAAGCCAAGGACTAATAATGCAGTTTCTGTATGGATTCCACCTCAACATAAGGATGACAAATCTTCACTGTTAGACCAATGTGTAACATCAGAAAACAGTGAATTCACGATGAAAATTGTCAAAGATTTAAATGTACTTGGATCTGCTTTCAGTGAATCAATGATGATGGACGCAGCAGTCAGGAAAACAGATGGACAGATCTTTCTTCTTTTTTTAATAAAAGATATCCATTTGAGCATGTGACAGAATGGTGGACTACCCAGCCCACTCAACAAGTAATGCTAATTTAGAGAATGTCGTTCCTTTAGTACTTAAATGGTGTGTTGGACTTGCTGATTTATGGCATGCAATCGAATGGTTTGGTGGAGAGCTTTTAGGTACTAATTTACAGACTGGGGGTCCCTGACTCCTTGAGTTAAGGTGAACCCTTCTGGTTAGTGAAGTAGCATACCTTTTGGACATTTCTTAGCAGATCTGAATGAACTTTGTAACAATGTCCTGACTGAACAGTGGGCCCTATTTCTCACCTGCATTATAAACTCTTGGCTCTCTTAATCAGCTTATAAATTTGGAATATTTTCTATGAGTTCTGTGTGGTCATTGAATGAATTAGAAAACCTAGATATTTAAGCAAATTTTTGTGTGAGGCAGAAAGCAATATGATAGCTTCTAAGTGGGCTGTTTTTTTTTTTTTGCTTATTCATTTCATCTGATTCTTGTTTCTCTGCTTTCTCATGGTTGCTTGCTTATTACTTAATATTTTTTAGATTTATTATATATAGTACACCATTTAGTTGCTTAATTTTGTAGTATTTATTCTGAGATTATATGCGACTTATCATTATATGAGGTTATATGCAATTTATCATTATACTGATCTCAGTATTTCACAACTATTAATGTAGTATGAAAATTTATATACCCTGAGATTTTATTATTTTACATACTTATTATCAACTTTAGAACTTCCCAATGCATGGTTTAATGATTGCCTATATCCATTTATGTAACATTTTCCAAGAATATCTATGTTTTATTCAGTATTTCATTTCTTTTGCTTGTCAAATAATATTCTATTGTATGATTGTCCACAATATTTATTTATCAGTTGAAGTATATTAGGGCTGTTTCTACTTAGTGGATTAAAAAAAAACACTACTGTGAACATTTATACACACACTTTCTACATAGATAGTCTTAATTGTTTTTGAGTAGGTACCTACGAATGAAATGCCTGTATTATATGTTAACTTTATGTATACAAATTTGAGGAGATGTCAAAATATTTTCTAAATAGTTATTTTATTACTTTACCCTCTTTCTAGTAATGTAGTATAGTTCCAATTGCTCCATATGACTAACAGCATGAGTCTGTCTTTTAGCAATTGTCATTCAGAGTGTGGGTTAGCATGCTTGCATATACAAATTGACTCATGATATTCAGCATACTTTCATGTGATTGGTAGCTGGATATGAATCTTTGGGAAACTACTATTCAAATTGCTGTCCATTTTTTTAAAAAAGCATATTATTTTTGTGTGTGTGTGGGCATCACTGCCTCGTGGGTGCTACCCAGCAGCCGCTGGATTTGAACTGCCAAGCCCGCGGCCTTGCAGTTCCGCACTCAACCACTTATGCCACCGGGGCTCAGCTCCATATTATTCTTATAACTGTTACAAATAACTGATACACTTCTATGTGTTCTAGATATAATTATCCTGAGAAATAAAATGATCTGAAAATATTTCTTACTTCCTATGTGCAGATTTTTCACTTTCTTGACTGATTTCTTTATATCATAATCAAGCTCACGTTTTATGAAGCCAAACTTTTTCATTTTAATTTTTTCCTAATACTGATGTCACTATCATTTAATCCTACACTTTCTTCTAAGAAAATGGGATTTAAAAATTATTATTTTATCCTATCCAACACAGTCTAGACAGATAGAAGAAGGCTGTAGTTATTCTTAAGGGAGTGTAATATGAAAATTAAGAAAGGAATAATGTAGTTCATATTTTAAAAGTTGGAAATACCAGAAGAAAAAACCCATTCAGATTTTGGTCTCCTGAATTTTCTGTCACCTAAAATTCAGGGGGATGTTCTTAGAGGTGATACCTGGGATAGTTACAGTAAATTCTGGATCAAGATTTATCATTGAAAGATAGCTGTGGTCATTAGATGCCATCAAATTTGGTTTAGACTTTTAGCAACCCTATGTAGAACATTACAAAACATTGACCAATCCTGCACCAAGCTCACAATGGTTCCTATGTTTGAGGCCATTATTGCTCTTATGGTGTCAAGGCATTAACATTAAGAGTCATCCTTTTTTGCTTCTTCTTTACATTACCAAGTATGGTGTCCTTCTCCAAGGACAGGACTCTTCTAATAACCTGTACAAAGTCTTCCCACCCTTGCTTCTGAGAAGCATTCTGGTGGTACTTCTCCCAAGACAGATCTGTTTGTTCTTTCAGCAATCCATGGTACTTCCAATGTTCTTCTCCAGCACCACTAGGCAAATGCATTGAATCTCTGTCATCTTCCTTAGTTAATGTCCAACTTTTACCGCATAGGAGGTAATTGAAAATAAAATGATGTGGGTAAATTAGACCTTAATCCTCCAATTAGCACCATTGCATTTCAACACTTTATAAATCTTTTGTGTGGCATATTTACCCAATGAAACACACCCTTTGATCTCTTGAATGCTGCTTCCATGACAATTGAATATGGACCTAAATAAGACAAAATTCTTGAGAACGTTGATCATTTCTCCATATGTCATGCTGTTACCCACTGGCGAGTTTTCATCCAAACTGAAGGCTGCACTCCTTTATCTCCATCAGCAAGTGCTTCAAATTCTCCTCATTTTCAGCAAGCAAGGTTGTGTCATCTGCGTATCACATGTTATTAATATGCCTTCCTCCAAGCCTCATGCCACATTCTGTTTCTTATAATCCCACTTTTCTGATTATTTGCTCAAAATACATATTGAGTAAGTATGGCATGAGGATTCAACTCTGCTGCTCACATCTCCTACTTTTAGACCATGTTCTGTACATCCGACTTCGAGATACCACACGAACACAATGTTGTGGAGTTCCCAATTTTCACAGCTATCCATTGATTGTTATGGTGCATACATTCAAGTGCCTTTTATAGTCAATGAAACACAAGCGAATTTTTTCTTATATTCTCTGCTTTAGCTAAAAGTCATCTGACACCAGCAATGATATTCATCATTCCATGTCCTCTTCTGAGAAATAGTGAATGTGAAATTAATTATATCAAGTGTATTGGGAGAAGTACCACGAGAATGCTTCTCAGAAGTAAGGGTGGGAAGGATTTGGACATGATGTTTGGAGAGACCTGTCCCTGGAGAAGAACATCATACTTGGTAAAGTAGAGACGCAGCAAAAAATGAAGACTCAACATACAATTCTGTGTAATAAAATTTAGAAAATCATTTGCAGACACTTGTTTTTCAAAGTGTTTTTCAGACACTTGTTTTCACAGTAACTAAGTTTGTTACTGTGGAAATATAAAGTTCTGAGTCTAAACATTTCTATTTATGTGATTTCAGCAAGCTATTTAACCTTTCCCAGTTTTCTTTTTTATGGTCTAAAATGAAATAATATCTTTAAGTCTTAGAAGTCTTATGTAATCATTTACATTATGAGAAAATCTAAACGTTTTTTCTTCCTGTAAAGCAGAATTATCTTTTATTCAAACACAAGGATAACTGACAGATGAATGTTTTTTCCTTACTAGATGCTTTAATGGGATGAAACCCAAAAACTCTGTTATGGTATTTCCTTGTCATATTATATTTATAATAATAATGTCTGCTTCAGTTTGGCCTTGCTTTTAACCATGGGAGATATTTTATGTACTGAATATGGACTACAATTATACATTCAAAGCTCAGTGTGATTTACTGAAAGTCTTGAATTTTACTTCTTTCACTAGAAGTCTTGTGAAATAAGACAACTTGTCTAGATAACCTCTGGGGTTCTTTAAATCACTTCACTAATGGTTAGGAGCACTATTTCCATATTTTAAGTGTCTCGTTTAAATTGCTATCTGCTTCAGTCAGTTCAATGAGATAGTCATGTAAAGCAGAAAAGTCTCATTGTTATTCTACATGTTGTCAGAATGCCTATCAAGAATCAAAGAATACTTTATTGATGAAGAGTCCCACAATATCAGCACTCTCTTTATCTTATTTCGATGGTATATCTATGGATGAGTGTATTTTACATTCTTGTTCAGGCAAAATATTTCTTCACAAGGGTTTGCTTTCTCACTCACAGTGTCATCAGTGTTCTTTATCTCCAATACATGCACATGCTTGAGAATATTCACAAAGTGTGTGTTATCCTTCCCTACTCAACTTGTACTACTGTCTTATGAATAAAAAAGCTGGATGCACCTGTGGCCACTTAGTGTAACAATTAAATAGAAGCCACACACAGGAAGCAATCAACTTAAAACATTAGCACATTAATCAAGCTAATCTGTCATTTCTGACCAATGAAGTTATGAAGACACCTGGATATTAAGATTAAGTAAAACAGAATCCACATTTATATTTTGAATTTAATTTCTACCAGCTGCAAGATTCCAAATGGCCATTTAACAAATTCCCATCGATACCATGACTAATTCTTTATGAGGAAAAAGCAAATTGAAAGATACTTTTTTTAAAGTTCTTTAACAGTTTTGACATAAAACTTAGATAATGTACAATCTGATGGTTTAATTCTAGTTAAAAAGATGTGTGTAATTGTCACCACAATCAATTTTAGAACATTTTCTTCTTTCTTGTACCCACTAATAGCCCCCCATTTTCCCTGAGCCTCCATGCCCTAACCCTAAGAAACTATTACTCTAGTTTCTGTTTTTGCAAATATGCCTAACTAAACTGGATTTCATATTAAGAAATACAAAGCAAATGTAAAAGCAGGAAAACCTAAATCCAAAAGAAATCAGAGAGCAATTAAAAAAAACAGAATAAACTGAAAAGTTGTCCAGAGGAAAAACAAGTGATCAGCTGTACAGTGTTAACCTCATTGTATCTGCAGTTGGAAAACACCGTGGACTGCCAAGTTCAAGATCAACAGCCCCGCCTAATTTGCACTTTTGAACCAATAATTGTCTGATGTTTACTTATGCAAATGTTTGATTATGATCTACTGTAAATTAATCTGTGAATCATGATGTTTACAATGTCAATTTATATGTATATGTTAATACATTGTAAGTCACAAAAAAGCATGATTTTCCTGAGTCTGTAGTTTACACAAGTTGGTACTTTCCTGCAGTTGGATTTATTTTTCAGAATTATCATCATTCTTTAAAAGATAATTCAACAACATTTTTAATAAGGGCATTTGAAAATCCTGCTTAATGCTTTCGCATATGTCTGTTTTGATCTCAGAGTTCTTTGGGGGTAGCACATACACAATAATTTATTTTATCCTTATTTTACATAATTTATTTATTTAAATGATAGCTATTCACATGGCTGATAAACTCTTTTGGGTCAGAGATTCAGCCTTCCAAAATCATATCCTTCTGAACTGACATACAAGGGGTAGGAACTCAGTCAACAACTCTGGAGCTGCCTCCCAGGCTTCTGGAGTTAATTCTGACTCAGCAACCCAAAAGCCAAAGCAGAGCTGGCCCTTTGGATTTCCAAGCCTGCAACTCTACATGGGACTAAAAAGCCTCATCTTCCACCTCTGAGCAGGCTTGCGGTACCAACCTTTCAATGAGCATGCTGCAGTGTCAGTGAATTATTAAATAAATATTTTCTAGCCAAATCTCTGTCACTCCAACCAAATTAATTTTACCTGTAAGGGTCTTAGTAATAAGGTGGGAGGAAGACACTCCTGGGATTCACCTGTAAATAATTGTGAACAGACTTCATTGTGATTATAAAATTGTTGGACATAAATGAGAAAAAATCATACTATCAGCAAGAGCTAGAAGTGGTCCTCTGAGCCCGAGATTCCTGTGCAGTGAACTTCGTTCATGGAGAAAACAGCTGTGCCGTTGGAGGAGTGGCAGAGGAGCAGTCGCAGCAGCAGACCCAGGAGTCAGTGCGACAGAGAGTGGTAGACTCCCAAACCAAGAGAGCAAGTGAAGCTTACGTGCTTTGGGACTGGAAGCAAGCTTGTGGAGTGGGGAGCCACTGGGTCCTTAAACCAGGGAGTGGGGCTTTCTGACTCTTGGAGCTTGATATAAGTGCTTTCAGGTTGAGGAATACCCCTTGAGACATTTATTAATAGCCCAGATAGACCTTTGTAATATGTCCTGATAAACAACTCAGTCCTGAGTATTTCACCCTGGCATTGTAACTTAACTTCCTTAATAAACCATTGGGTAAGGAATCTTGTCTTTGAGTTCTGTATATGGACATTAAATATAGAGATGTAAAATAGAGAACATTAATTAAATCTGTGTTCTGCCCTCAGGAAAACAGATTGTGCCCTCTGAAATTATTGATATTTAAGATTTTCTATAGTTTTAAGCAAATGGAACTATAGGAATACAGTTTGGGCTCATAATACATTTTCATTATGTGTAGGCTATATCCAAAAGAAAACAACAAACATTCAATGAATCAATTCTGACTCGTGGTGACCATATAGCGAAGGGTAGAACCTCCCCTCTGGGTTTCTGGGATGGTACATTTAGAGAAAGGTAGACTTACCTTTCTCTGCAGGAGTAGATGGTGGTTCTGAATTGTTGCCTTACAGTTAGTTAGCAGCCAAATGTGTCACCGCTACACCAACCGGGATCTGCTGCACCAAACAGCTTGGAGCCTGCAGAGAGCCATTATTCTTTACTTCTTTTTCCTTTCTTCTTATGTGGGAATATTTCACCACTTTTTAATGTCTCACAATTCCTCACATTGCTAGCTATAGACCATTGATCCTTCTCCCTCTCTCTGCTTTTCTCTTTGTGGGTTGGGTCCATTATATTGACGTACCTTCAAGTTAATTGATTCTTCATTCTGTCAGCTCCAATTTTCATCCATTAGTGATTTCTTTGTTTAAGCTGTTGAAACTTTCAGGACTGCAATTCTTGTATTTTGTTAAGTTTTCAGGTGTCAAAACTACCAATCTAATTATTCACTGACAGTGCATTCCCATGACTTCCTTGACTATATTTATAACAATTTTTAATACCATACCTGCTAAATTCACTCTCTGTTCCATTTGGCATTGTTTCTCTTGACTCCTATCTCGTTCTGAAAAAGTATGACTCATTTATTATATTATTTTGGTTTTTTTTCACCTCCCCTCTTGTGGAAAAGTTCTCTGCACCTGTACAATATGACAGTTGACCAGAAATTAGGACAGCAATGTAAGTTGTACCTGCTGTCTTTCCTTCTAAGGATTTTCCCTAGAGTCAGCTGCTCTCCTGGCTTTGTACTCTGTCTGGGAACACTGCAAACACTAAGACTTTAGCTTTTAAAAATGTTATCATTTTAGTTTTGAAGAATGGACTAAGAAAAGCAGAAAATTGCTTCTATTTATTTTACCTCTGCCTTTATTTTTCCAAGTTCACTAGGGATTCATAAGAAAAGGAAACTGGTATCTAGATAATAGTATCTCGACTGGTGGCTTCAGTTTGGTTTTTCTGTGTACTTAGATCTCCTCAAGTCTTTCTTGCAGTGGTTCTCCAAATAGACCCATGCCCCACATGGTCTTGTATGGCTCTGTTTCCCTGGTTTAGAATAAGCTCATTCGCTTAGTGATGTATTAGGGAAAACAACTTCAAATTATATATCTTTATTTTGCCAATTGTAATGTGTTTTCCCTGAATTAATCATTTTATGCCACAGTAAAACAATTGGTGATAGACCTATATGCCAATTTCATTTTATCTTCTCCATCTCTGTGTTCCGGTTTTGCAAAAAGATACAGGAGAAAATGAATGCCAACGATCACTTACTCTGTGAGAATGTGGCATAGGAAATGTGATTCTCAGATTTCCTTGTTCTGATAAATCCTAAAATGAATGTTTTACTATAGAAAGATTTAATAAGTCCTTCAGGGATGACTTCATACACATTATGTGATCTTATTTGGTGCTACTGAATTGGTACCAACCCAGAGTGTGCACAAAAGAAGGAAACCCTGTCTGATGCTGCAGTCATCTCCTGATTGTTTGTATGTTAGAGAACATGGGTGTAGCCACTGTGCCAAGCCATCTTTTTGAGGGCTATCCTCTTTTTCTCTACCAAGCATGATTTCCTTTTTTAGGATTTGGTCACTCCTTATAACATATCCAATGTATATGTGATGAACTTTTGCAGCCATTGCTTCTAAGAAGTTTTTCCTTGTATCCTTCTTCAAAGACCTTTGCTTTGACACTCCACAGTACTTTCAATGTTTTTTGTAAGACACATAATTCCAACCCATGTATTCTTCTTTAGTCTTCTTTATTCAATGTCCAACTTTCACATGTGTCAGAACTTATCCTCAAAAGAGTAGGACTGTTTCTGGTCAACTCAAAGAGGTTTTCAAAAAATATTTAAGATTATCTATTGATTTTTGATTGGTTCAATGTTTCCAATAAGTTGTTGAGATGTTATCTAAATTCAAAGTTGTATTCTGGCCTGTGGGGTCTTGTTTAATCATCTTAGCTTGAACTTACATGTAAAAACAAAGAGGAGTACATTCCTCTAGCATAACTCTCAACTCAAAGATTTGTCCACAAAGTGCAGAATTAGCAACAGTATCCTATCACACAAAGCAAAATTTTGCTGATAAAAATTTTAAAAATAGTTGCACCAGTAGGGAACTTGCAGAAATTTAAGTTGATCTCAAAACTGGCTGTGGAAAGAGGTATATAATTACTAGTGTTAAGTGATGTTTGGCTGTGTGAATAGAATGCAAAAAGATGTTTACATGTGTTGTATTGACCATTCAAAGGCATTAAACTGTGTGGAACATGAAAATTTATGTATAAAATTACAAAGAGTAGAAAATCCAGAAATATAATTGTACTCACAGATTAAGAGGAAGTCATTTCAACAGAAGAAAGGGCCACTGCGATGTCTAAAATCGGGACAGATGTTTGTCAGCATTATGTGTTTCCACCATAATTAATCAATATTTATGTTAAGCAAATAATTCAATGAAAATAATTATATGAAAAGGAGCATCAGTTTTTGAGAAATATTTATTAACAACGTGAAATATGCAGATAACGCAACCTTGCTGACTGCAAGCGAAAAGAACATGAAGAAAATACCAATAAGACTACACCTTCAGGATAAACTATACCTCACAATAAAGAAAGAATATATCCTTACTATGGGACCAGTAAGCAATATTATCAACATCATGAAAAAGGAGAAAATGTTGAATTATAAAAATTTTCATTTGTCTTGTATCCATAAGTCATGTCCTTAAAGTAGTAGTCAGGAAATTGAGTGACTTAGAGGCACTATACTGGCCAATTTTCTGTATGATACTTTTTACAGTATTAAAGAACCGAAATGTCACTTTGAGCACTAACATATGCCTTAAAAACAAATGATATTTTTAACCATCTCATATGCATACAAAATTTGAACAATAAGTAAGGAACCAAGTAAGGATTCATGTATTTGAATTATGGTATTGGTGCAGAACATTGACTATACTTTTACTAGCTAGATGAATAAACAAATCTGTCTTGGAACAATTGCACTCAGAATCTGCTAGAATTCAGGGTACTGATACATCCTCCTATATACTTTGGGCATGCTATCAGCAGGGATTATTTTCTGTAAAAAGACAGCATTCTTGATAAAGTCTAGGATCAATAAATCAGAGGCACGTACTCAATGAAATGCATTGCAGTAGGGACTGCAAAAATGGACTCATGAATTACAAGTAATTGTGAGGATGGTACAGCACTGGGAAATGTGTTTTATATAAGGTCCAAATGAGTTGGAATCGATGGGAGGGTACCTCAGAATGACAACAGGCAAATATAATAACTGTTTTTCTCATAAAATGTCTGATATGACAGCATAAGACATTTGTTATAATCATAAGAAATTGTTACTTGCCCTTTATATACATATGAAATATTGTTTACATCTGGTTGAGTAAATACATAAAATTTCCTTGTTAATTTCTTTTTTTCTTTTAAAATAGAAATTAATTGTCTGGCGTTTATACTTTTGGTAAAAAAATATCGCTATAGTTCCTGTGGTGCCAAAAAATGGTATTATTTGTTATATATGCAAAGTAAGACTAGCATTCTATAATGCAATATCATGTGTACCTGCCAACTGTACATGTCTCATGAACTTCAGAGTATATGTTGTACAAATTGGTCATCAGAAAATACCAACTGTGCATAATATGACCTTTATAATCCAGAAACCACCAGTTTGATCAAGTATTGAAGTTTGATCTAGTGCTCCTTTCAAGTGTGTCAACTTAGTTCCAAACTGACAATGTGTCTTCTTTAGCAAAAACATACACACTTAGTAAAATTTTCACAATCCATGGCATCTTAATTTTTCCCTAAGTGTCTATAATGTTTTCTTTCAACTGTAACATGCATGTTGGGGTTTGCATTATTCTTAAGAGTAAATGCGAATGTTAATTTTCATTAAATAAAGTTCAACTTCTACTGGCCTAATGTTATAGATTAGAGTGGTCCTCAGTGTCTTGAAGGCTGCAATCCTTATAGAAGCAGATCACTATGACTTTTTTCCACAAAGCTGTCATGTATATTTCAGCCATCAACTTATTGGTTAGCAGATCAGTGCTTCAGCCAGATATAATAAGTGAATTCTGAACAGGAAACAGTCATACAACTTCTAGAAATTGTACTGAATATAGTAGTAAAAGTCATTTTAAGCACAATGTTTTAAGCACAATGCTCAAAAATCTCATTTGCTTGCCAGTATAATGTGTGGATATGTAGAGAGGACTAATAGGCAAGAAAAGAAAAGAAAAAGGACAGCCCTTGACTATCAGTAATTATACTGCTCTAGGTAAGAAATGATAAATTATAATAACTTTGGACATAAGAGGAAACCATGGTGCTATAGTGGTTACATTCTATGTTGTTAACTACAAGGTCAGCAGGTCAAAATCACCAGCTTCCCTACAAGAGAATAATAGGCATTTCTGCTATGAAAAGGATTATCATTTGAGAAACTCTCATGGGCAGTTCTACCCTGTGCTATAGGATCACCGAGTCTACATCAACTGGGTGGCATGGAGTTTGATTTTGACCATAAGAGGAGTTGTTGGTGGTGAGATTTTGGATTCCAGAAACAGTTTTAAGATGGAACTAATAGAATTACTGACGGATTTAGGGTGGAAAAAGGGGGAAAAGAAGGGAATATTGAGCACATCAGCAGATTTTTTAATGTAAATTTTTATTCAAATATGGAATTCAAAGAAATACAGAGGAGTTCTGGTCAAGGTTGCACCTAGGTAAGCAGCCTGAGTGGGAAGCTCTGGTGAATCTGATGTATGGGAGATCACATGGAAGTGTTTTGGTGAGTGGAAAGGTCCCTATGAGACCCCCCCTCCCTGTGCAAGAGGAGTCCCTGCCCCACATCTGTTTATTTCAAGCCCTGGAGATATGGGTACATATATCTGGGTTTTTCTGCCAACAGTATGACCTTTCGGTGGCTCAAAAACAGTGAGTGTCTTCCTTTTTCCACCCCCCAAAACTGGCCGCTGCCCCAGAAACAGGATGGCTATCATGTAGAGGTCCCCAGGTTTGAACCTGTCCACCACATAGTAGCAGTCCACCCGAGGTCCACAGTGGGAGCTGTGCCCACTTTCCATGGTTCCTCTCCTTATAAGGGGCTAGCAGCAACTTTGTCTGGAAGCTCTGGTCACTCCCAGCAGCCAACCAGGGATTCAGGGTCCAACTCACAGCAGGTCTGATTGTCTTCCTGCAGCTGGGTGCACGCAGTGCCAGTACCTAGGTCACCTCCAACCCCTATGCAGTTGTGCCTGCTTGGTTGGCAGGGCCCGGCCCCTACCATTATAAGGGTCTCATCAACAGGGAACAGCTCCTTACTTCCCACCCTCCACTTCTCCCACACAGTGTCTCCTGGAAGCTCCTGTCATCTCCCGGGCATGGTGCCACACACTGCTATTGGCTGAGATGTGGGAAAATCCAAGTTGCCCACCACATGAATTTGTCGGGAGCTGTGGGTAAGGCAGGGGCTTTTAAAACTTGCTGTCCACAGCCACTATGCCCAATTCAAGCCGGGGTGCAACACTTTGCCTTAGGCTGCAGGAGTCTGAGTTGAAGACTGAGACCTTGCAGGCCCATCTCAAGTAGCCTCACTGAGTCACAAACTGGATCTTTGCAAGCCCACATAATGAGTGGACCAGCTGAGCATACATCCCAGATTCAGAGGGCATCCTTGTTTCAAAAGTAGCTTAGATCCGGAACACAGGGGGACCAGAGACCCAGTTCTGGGAGCTCCCCCAGCCTATGGGAGACACACCACTGTAGGGCCAAACAACATCATTGGTCTCATATTGCCCTTCCACTGTGCCGGAGCTATCCATGAGTCAAACTGAGTTTCTAATAGCTATACCTAATAGGGACGCCTGTTACTGCTGTTGACCATTGAATCACCAAAGCACGTGCCTGCACAGCAGCCAGACAAACCTCCATAGTAGGCCACAGACAGCCCTTGAAAACAACTGTGCCAATCACACTGTAAAGTTCATAAGGTCTCTTGGTCTCGCAGGAATATGGCACCCACTTCTTTGAAATCATCATGTAAACAACAGCCTACCATATCACTCCCAAAGAGTAAACAAGAAAAACAAACTACATCAGCAGAACTAACAACACTCAGAAGAATCTGATGTGGATCTGCCACAAAAAGAAAATTTCAGAAGACTGCATGAAGTAATACAGGAGATAAGAGAAGCTATACAGATTAAGGATGTAATGATAGAGGGGATAACGGCCATGATAGAGGGAATGAAGTCCAGGCACCAAAGGGAAAAAGAGAAATTAAGAGAGGAAATAGCAGAACCTTCACAGAAGATCACCGATCTCATGAAAAGACTAGAGGAGGCTCAGAACCATGTCAGTGATCTTGAAGACAATCAAGCAGACCGCAGCAAATGAGAAAGACAATCAAACAAGATAATAAACGATGCAGGAAAAAATGTGAAACCAGTGACTGAAATCAATGAAAAGAAACAACATACTAATTATTGGCCTACCATAACATGACTCGGGGAAGAAGTCAACAGCTAAACTAACAAGAAAATTCCTGGATAAAAAATTTTCCACCCTAATGAATGAGAATCAGTCACTGATACAGAAAGCAGAGAGGACCCTAAGTAAAATAAACCCCAGGAAAAGTTCACCAAGACATATAACAGTTAAACTATACAACTTCGAGGAAAATGAGAAAATCCTAATAGCAGCAAGAGAAAGGAAGACAGTCACATACAAAGGTTTTCAGGTAAGAATTTGCACAGACCTGATAATGGAAACCATGAAGAGGAGGAGAGAATGGATAAATATCTTCCAAAAGGTGAATGAAAGCATTCCCTCCTCTAGAATCTCTTATCCTGCAAAATTATCTATTAAGATAGGAGAGATATGGGTTTTCCAAGATAAGGAAAAACTTAAGGAATATATGCTGTGAGATGCCCAGTCCTGAAGAAGATCCTTGCCGACTCACTATGGCCAGAAGACCAATGTCCACCAAGTACAACCAGAGGCCAAAGAACCAAAGCCAATTGCAAAGAAAATATGGCCACAGGGATAAAAGATAGCAATAAAGAACCACCCCCTCCCAAAAACACAGCCAGCAATAAAAATGGTGGTAAGAAAACAACAAAATCTAAGGGAACAAGATGTCAACAATGAATACACAGATTGGGATAATAACGCTAAAGGTTAACAGCCTTAACTTCTTCATTAAAATAAAAAGGCTTTCAGACAGGCTTGGAAAACATAATCCATCAACCTGTTGCCTGCAGGAAGCACATCTTAAGCTTGCAGAAAAGAATAAACTAGGAGTAAAGGGTTGGAGGAGGATATACCAGACAAATGACAACTGAAAAGAAAGCCGGAGTTGCAATCCTAATCTAAGACAAAACTAATCTCGAGGTTCAAACCATAAAAACCGATAAGGAGGGACACTTTATGATAATCAAAGGATCATGTTACCAGGAACCTGTGATCATAATAAACATATATGCGACAAATGAGAGATCTGCAAAATTTGTCAAACAAGCTATATAGAACATGAAAAAATGTAGACTCAAAAATAATAGTAGGGGACCCTAATACCCATGTTTCAGAGACAGAGATTGATCATTGAGAAGGAAACTCAGCAAAGAGAATATAGAATTAAGAACTATAATTAGACAACTAGATCTGACGGACATATTTAGAGCTTTCCATCCAAATGCAAAAAATACATGTTCTTCTCAAGTGCACATGGCACAATTTCAAAAATAGACCACATTCTGGACTTAAGTCAAGCCTGATTAAACTCAAAGACAG
The DNA here is from genome assembly GCA_004026705.1 of Nesogale talazaci. Lineage (NCBI taxonomy): Eukaryota > Metazoa > Chordata > Mammalia > Afrosoricida > Tenrecidae > Nesogale > Nesogale talazaci. The sequence continues at coordinate 36,187 of PVJH01011673.1, read as the reverse complement.
ATTATACAAATTTCCTTCTCTGATCATCATGCCATAAAGCTGGACGACCAGTGAAACAAGAACAAACAACTGGAGGATGAATAATGATATTTTGCAACATAAATGGGTACATGAATTTCTTCCAGAAATTCCCTTGTTAATTTAGCTGTTGACTTCTTCTCTGAGTCTTGTTATGGTAGGCCAATAATTAAGTTTCTATAGGCTAATGAGAATAAGAATACTTCATATCAAAATCAATGGGATACAGCAAAAGTAGTCATCAGAGGTAGCTTGATATCAATAGGGGTATATATAAAATAGGAAGAGATACTTATGGTGGATATACTCTCACAAAACCTCTAGCAATTAGAACAGCAATAATCCCTCCAACCGCAAAAAAAGAAGTAATAAAAACCAGAGAAGAGTTGAACCACTGGAAAGACAGAAGAACAATGCAGAAGATTAATGCAGCAAAAAGTTGGTTGCTTTTAAGGAACAACAAAATCAACAGTCTGCTGGCAATCTTAACCAAAGAAAGGAAAGAGCAAGCAACAATAGACATGATGTGGAATAAAAAGGACTTTTATCAGGGACACAGCAGACAAAGGACTCGTTAAGAAAATCTACAATACCCACCTTGTCTGCAAAAAGAGGAAAACAGTTAACCTTTTGAAGAAGTGGGAAAAATATGAAAATAAATTTCACTAGGGAGGAGATCCATATGGCCAATTAACATATGAGAAAATTCTCCCAATTATTAGTCATCAGAGAAATGCAGATCAAAACAACCATGAGATACCTCTAACACCTTTGAGGTTAGCCCAAATCAGAAAATCAGAGAGTAACAAATGTTGGAGGGGATGTGGATAGGAATAGGAATACCTCTACATTGCTGATGGTCCTGTAGATATATTCAGTCACTATGGAAAGTAGTCTGGTAATACATAATGAAGATGAAAATTGAACTACTTGATGACCCAACTATCCTTTTACTGGGTATATACCCAGAAGAAGTAAGAAATAAACCACGACACAGTAATGTGAGAAGTATAGAGGGAGGGAGGGTGGTAAAAGAGGGGGGTGAAAGTGAAGTTATAATGGAGATAGCAGAGCACTAGCCCACCCAGTGGGAGAATATTGATCTTTTGTCCACAGAATCTGGAGTGGGCATGTACACTCTACCATGAAGCACCCCATCATGAGGACAGTGTGACCACATGGAAGGATGCATGAAAACAGAGAGCTACAGGGCTGGCCAAAACCAGAGTCAGACTAACTCCCTCTCTGGCAGTGGGCATGGCAGAGAGCAGGTTGGGGGGCGGGGCCAGCTTGCCACATCCACGTGGAGGGAGATCCATGAGAAAGGAGAGAAGGAGCCACACTGGACCTCACACTGGCCCACAATACTCAGAGGATGAAGTCCCTGCTGGGAGTTAATGGAACACAGAGGGAACTTAGCAAATAACAGTATGGGTCAAGCTGTCTTCTCACTGAAGCAAACTGCAACAGAGGACATTTCAGAGGTCACATGGTGGAGAAGCAACATGTTCTGAACCCTCCAAAATGGAGCAAATTAAGAAGGGAACATACCTGGATGGACAGTGTAAGGAGAGAATGAAGGGACCAATGATTTCTTGGGGGTATGGGGCAGGCAAAGAGGGGAATCTTTGTTATCATGAGGTGTGGAATGAATCAAGTATGGAATGAATCAGGTATTAAGTGTGGAATGAATCATGTGTGGAATGAATCATGAGGTGTGGAATGAGGTATGGAATGAATCAGGTATTAGGTGTGGAATGAATCAGGTATTAGGCATCAAAAAAGAAAAATCATATCATTGTGTGACCACCCTTCCAGTATGATCACTGAAGACAAATGGGTTCATGAGCAAACATGGTGGAGAAAGTTGAAGGTGCCCAGCTACCAAAATATAAAATACCTGGGGTCTTAAAGTCTTGAAGGTAAACAAGTAGCTATCTAGCACAGAGGCTATTGTATATTTACAATATTCATCCACAACATTATAACACTTCATCCAATTTCTTGGCTATATGTTACTCACCATAATTTATTTAACAATTTACTATTGATGTGCATTTTTTAATTATTTCCTGTTTGGAGTAGTTATTGTTACAGATTTTTACTTTTCAAATTTGGTACAGCTACTTTTATAGATATTTTATTTATATGAATAGTTTTGCTGCTATGAATATTTTTGTTGACATATTTAAACCCACTGTCATTGAGACAATCCTGATTCATTGCAATCTTATGAATTCCAGAAGGTACATATCTTAATGTCAGTGTTTGACCTCTTTTTCCAACACAGAGGCTGGGTAGTAACCGAGTCAACATACTTTTAGGAGGTATATACCTGAGTCTGGAATTGATGCATTTTAGTGCTTATTTATATTGAATTTTAGAAGTTACTAAGCTGTGATTATATGTGATGGCATTTTTATACATTTTTAACAAGTTAGCTAGAGTATATTTTAAGACAGCTCTTCTTTTAAAAACGTTTTAATATACAAGCCATTATACAGTTGTCATAGGTTTTTCAGGTAAACATTTGAGCCTGAATGTAAATTTTAACAACAAAAAAAAACTTGCTTTAGTTTAATGAGAACTATGCTGTGTTTGCAACCACATACATATATACATACACACACGGACACACACACACACACATAATACACATACACAGGACATTCTGTAGTCTATATGAAACCTGATTCCATGCTTTGGCTCTAAGCTGAAGGTGCAGGTCATACAGTAAGTATGTTCATGCAGTGAGGAAAGAAATCCAGAAAACTGAAACTTATGAGGATGGACTGAAATTTTTCTTGGTCCCACATTGTTGCAAAGTTTTTCGTTTTGAGGATTTACAGGAAAAGGTTGTGTCCTTTGCTCTGAACTTAACTATCCCTTCAGGCCCTGCATTGACCTTGCCAATATAAAATAATGCGATTATCCTAGTTTTACATTAAAAAAATCATGCAGAATTACTTTTGGACCCACACTAAATTAGATATATGAAGGTAAGTTTAAAAAAGTACAGCTACAATGTCACGGAAACCATTTATTAAATGACACATCACAATATGAGGCCATCAATATTTGACCACCTCTCTATATAAACCTGTATATTTCTGAAGGCAATGTTTCCATCTCACAAAGAATTCTAAACTCTTCAATTGCACCTTGTCAAACTGCAATTTGGGCACATCTAGAATTTTCTATCCGTTTCCTTTTCAATCTTCTTTGAATTTATGAAACAAAAACAAAGTTTGAGGGGGCATGATCAGTACTAAAGGAGTAATAGATTAAGGTTTTCCAACCACATTCTTTAAAGATACTCCTTGTTACCCTGAAAGTGTATGCTGATGCATTGTCATAATGGGAGACATTTTTTGGTATGCATTTCTGGCCCTTTTCTAACCTATGCATTTTCCTTTTCTGAAAACTGCTTAATAAATCTCCATGAGTATCACATCTCCTTGAATACAAGTTACAAAATTAACTCTTTGAAACCCCACAAAACAAACAAACAATCAAACAGAGCAGAGTTGCTATAATGATCTGAGCACACAACTCTTCCATGAATTTAATTGTTTTAGCAGATCATCTTAGAAGTGTCTGCTTTGAGATTTTTTTCTTTTTAAAGTTCTCATTATACAATAGAAACAAATCTTATTACTGCAAAAACTGTCTCTGCTGCCATACACTGATATACGAAATATATTTTGTATGAAATGAACCTGTGCATGTATGAAATAGAATTTTAGTAGCAATATGTTTTGATTTATCCTGGTAATAAGAAATAGAAATCTGGAAATTTAGTCTAGTTTACATAAATTGCTCTGATATAAATTCACTACAGTTATTGTCTGTCTTTGGATTTTGTTTATTGTTTTTTGCATATGTATAAGAAAATCCTCAGTTTTACAATGTCGCTTTTGTTTTTTGAAAATATTTACAAATTGACTTAAGTGCTTGTGAGTTTAGCATGGACCTATAAATATTGATATTCTCACATCTAAATTGCAGAAATAAAAAATTATTTCAACCTATTGCTAACTTTTTCAACCTCCAGGATGGAAAGGGTCTCTGTTATAACAAAATAACAACAGTAGAAAAACTAAGGGATTTTTACCTTGCTCTTGATGAAACTGCTTATACATCTTTATCACATTGTTTTTACTATTATCTTTGAATGCTGTTGTTGGATGTGTAAGAGGAATAGAACACTTGTGCTTCCTATGGCATCCTCGGAGTTGTTGCTTTGTTGGAGTTTATGAAAGAGAGATGAAGTCCTTCTTTAGGGACTGATTCCTCTTGATAACAAGTCCAAATTACAAAGAGACACACACTTCCCTTCATCACTGCTAGGGAGCATTCTAACTGTACTTTTTCAAAGGTTAATTTGTTCAGTTTTCTGGATGTCCACGTCACTTTCAATAGTCTTCTCTAACCATTCAAATGTATCCATTCATCTTTGGTTTTTATTCATTGTCCAGTTTTCACATGTCTGTGAGGGAACTAAAAGTACCATGACTTGAGTCAGGTGCACCTTAGTACTAAAAGTGATGTCTTTGTTTTTTCACACTTTAAAGAGGTCTTTCATTAAATAATTGCCCAATGCAGAATGTCTGGTTTCTTTGCGGAGTATTGATTGTGGATCCAAATCAAATAAAATTTTTGAAAACATCAGTCTTTTCTCCATCTGTCATGATATTGACTGTTATTCCAATTGTGAGCATTTTGAGCTGCAATTCATGTTGATGACTACAGTCCTTGGTCTTTATCAGCACGTGCTTCACATCTGCCTCATTTCAGCAAGAAAAGTTGTGCCATTTACACATAGTAGTTTGCTTATACACCTTCCTCCAACCCTGATGTCAAGTTCTTGACTATGTTGTGCAAAATTTAGAGTTATTTTTCAGTACCTTGTTGTTGTTGTTAGGTTATGTTGTTCTGATTCATAGCAACCCTATGTATATACCAAAACTAACAAGAGTCAGTAAATCAAATGACATACGGCATTGGAAAAATCTATTGCTAAATCACTTTTAAAATGTTAAAGAGCAAATGTATTACATTGAGAAGTAAATTGTACCAGACAAAAACTATGCTATTTTCAATCACTTCATATGCATGTGAATGTTGAACAATAAGAAAGATTAAAATGATGGATACATTTGAATTATATTTTTGCTAAGAACATCAAAAATTACCATCCTCTGACAAAAGCAAACCAAAAAAAATTGGATGAAGTAAAATGAGAATACGTGTAAGCAGTGATGATAACTATATTGGTCTCAGTACTTTAGATCTCTTACCAGTTGTTACCTAGCCCTAGAGGAAGACAATGTGGATGGTAAAGAATAGAGCAGTGATTCTCAACTTCTTAATGCTGCGGTCCTTTAGTACACTTCCTTATGTGGTGGTGACCCCCAATGATAAAATTATTTTCATTGGTACTTCATAACTGTAATTGTGCTATTGGTTTGTATCAGACAACCCCTGTAAAAGGGTCATTCAACCCCCAAAGTGTCACAGTCCACAAGTTGAGAACCACTGGGAAAGAGAGTCAGTGAAAAAGAGGAAGACCCTTAAAGAGATTGATTGATTGATCCAGAGACTACAACAATAAGCTCAAACAATTGTGAGGATGCTGCAGGACCAGGCTGTGTAATTTTGTTGTGTGTACACTGTATGGTCATGGTGTCAACCACTATTCTTTGGTCCCTAACACCAACTTGCTAAAATATTTTAAAATTTTGCCACCATGTTTACAAAATGAGAATGGTCAATGTCTTCCTTCAGTTTTCTGTTCAGTTTTTGTTCTTGTTCATCAGGAATGTGCTGGCACTACCATGGAGGCCATGCCAGCTCACTACTACCCTACAGGATAGCATAGAACTGCCTCAGTGGGTTTCTCAGACTATGAATCCTTATGTAGAGAAATTGGTGGTTTCAAGTTGCTGGCACTCCAACACTTAACCCACTTGGCACTGGTGCTCCTAGGAGTATGCTCATCATAAATTAGTTGGATAATCTCCCAAGTAGTTGTATAATTTGAAAAAGTTTATTTGATCTTGAAAAGGTGAAATTTTATCTTCTTCAATGATTAAGTATAAGTTGTCTTTAAGCCACTTCAATTGTCAACTGTAGAGGTAGATATTTCACTTGAGTGACATTTAACATTTAGCATTTCATATTTTATTAGAATTATATTGCTATTTTAATTTTTAAAATATCTAATTTTTAAATAATCTTTCCTTCATAAAGCTTGTTGTTTGCTTTGTGCCTCTCTAACATTTTCAGAATGGTCAAAAGACCTCTTTTTATTGTTTGTTTGTCAACTTAATTTTACATTTCAAATAAGCAGTTTTATGCTTTATTGATCATCTATCCCTGTTTTATATTTATTTTATCTATAAATATTTAATTTTATTTATATTCTAACATTGATCTAATGACCCTTAATTAGTTTTAAAGTTAAAGTTGTAGTTGATTTATATCTAATCTTTCTTATTTTTTTAACTGTATCCCTACCCCTAAGCCTATAATCTTTCTTACTTTTTTTGTGGGACATCACTGCCCTATGGTGGGAGTAGGAGGCCCAGCCTTGCTTCTGGAGAGCGGCTGCTACATTTGAACTGCCAACCCAGTGGGCTGCAGTCCCACATACATCCACTACACCACCAGAGCTCAGTCAATCTTTATTATTTTTAATAACTGAATTAGTTTATATAAATTATCTCAAAGGAATACTTCAATTAAACCTTGTGTTTTTCATGGTAGTGCAATCATTGGCAGTTACTTTTTTATTTTTTATTTATTTTATTTGAAGTCATCTTCTAACTCACAAGTTAGACAAAAGTATGCTACAATGGATGGATGGATGGATTGTTATGAGTTGTATGAGTGCCCAATAAAATCATTTTTAAAAAATATGCTAAATCAAACAGCACATATTTTTTAATATAGGTTTTATTGGGGGCTCATACATTTACTACATCATTTAATACAATTAATACATCATTTGTATTAAGCATATTTGTAAATATGTTGCTACATTCATCTACGTTATCTACTTGAACCCCTCCAGCATAAGTTCCTCTTCCCCTCTTTCCTCTAGTTCTTTATTTTTTAATTCCAATCTCCCATATTTCCCCTTTCCCCTTTTTCTCCCCCATGAACTTCCAATAACTTACAAATCACCATTACCTCCTCATATCTTACACTGTTCTTATAATGAGGAAGTACCTGATTGAGGTCCAATGCCCATCTGCTATCCTAATTCTAAGCCTATAAGTATATGCATATTGATCTATTTCCCCTTCATCATGTGAATATATGTACCTATGTGTATGCCTGTACTTAATCTCTATAAATGCCCCTTACTCCCCAGTTCTTTTCTCAATTTCCCTATACCTCCTCTCATCCCACCATCACACACAATCTCCATTCAGATTTCAATATTGTGTCTCTATTACATTAGTCTTAATCAATCCCTATGGGACCTTCGACACCCACCCACCCCACCACCAATCCTGAACCATATACTACTCCCCCCCTTGCATGAGCCAAGAGTTCCCTCCCTCCTACATCCACCCTGGTACCAACAGTCCCATCATCCCCACCCCTAGACCGCTCATCCATCCCACCCCATCCAGACAGACCTGTGGAGAAAATAACATACTCAAAATAAGGGCATCCTATAATGCAGCTAACAAAGAAAAGATAAAAATGAAAACATCAACAAAAAACCCAATGTCCAACATATAAATGTACATGCAAGAATACAATAATAATAATATAAGACCCTGCAAATAGTTTGAGGTCTGTTTGTTGACCTCCAGGAGTGTCTCCTGGTTGGGTAAGATGGGGGTGTCACAAAGTATATCTTTGGTTCTCGATCTGAAGCACCATGTTCTGTTGCACACCCTTCGTATTTTGGTGTGTTTGAGTCAGACATGGTATAATCCTGACCCTGTTTCTCCATTTTTGACCCCAAATTGTCTTAGGTCAGTGAGGGTAGCTATATTTCATATTGGGGCCGGCCCACATGGTCCTCTCATTGTATCGGCAGTTCTGAGTGGGAATATCATGCTCAAAGTTCATGGGCCAGAATGTACTTCATTCTATCTTCCTCCTCCTTCATTTGTTCTTGTGTACTCTGGTCAGGTATCTCTCTCCAAGCTGCAGTTTTGGTGCTGACCTCCTGGGGGAGAGGCGGGTGCCCCGGTAGTTAGAATTTGGGACGTTCTCTCAGACTCTCCACTGGCTCTCAGCTCCATTGCATCATGCTACATTTACTGACGAGGACATCTTATTTAAATTTGATTCCTGTTTTTCTGTGGAGATATAAAAAATATACTCCCCTTGGGTGGGTGAGTGCCCCATTCCCTCTCTACTGAACTGCACCTCACCTCCCATATCCCGGCATCCCTCCCTATTTGGCTACTATATATAGCCCTGGATTTGGTATGGTCCCAGCTGTACTACCTGGGCCTTCTCCCAGGATTTTCTGTATACTTTAGATTTTTCCCAACACCACTTTTGCATTTTTTTTTTAAAAAATATTATCACGCTTACCTCAGCGGACTCATCTTGTATATGTCCTTTTGCGCTTGGCTAACTTCGCTTTGCATAATTGCCTCAAGTCTTTCCCATGCGGAGATGTGCTTCACATATTCACCACTATTTTTCAGCGATGCATAGTACTCCATTATATGTATGTACCATAGTTTTTTAATCCACTCATCAGGTGATGGAAATTTGGACTGCTTCCAACTTCTTGCAATTGTAAACTGTGCTGTGATGAACATTGGGGCACAGATGCCTTGTCATGGATTCTTACTTGTCTCTCCTAGGTATATGCCCAGTAGGGGGACTGTTGAATCATACGGTAATTCAATTTCCATCTGTTTTAGATATCTCCAAATTGATTTCCATTGTGGCTGTACCTAACCACAGGTCCACCAGCAGTGGATAAGAGTCCCTATCTCCCCACAGCCTCTACAACACTTGTTGTTTTCTAATTTTTTGAATTGGGCTATTCGTGAGGGTGTTAGGTGATATCTCATTGTTGTTTTGATTTGCATTTCTCTTATGGCTAATGATCAGGAACATTTTCTCATATATTTATTGGCCATTCTGATTTCTGCCTCTGTGAAACTTCTATTCAGTTCCTTTGCCCACCTCCTCAGAGGTCAATTAGTTTTACTCTTTTTGGAAACTATCAGGGTATTGTAGATTTTGGTTTTAAGGCCTTTATCCAATTTGTCATTGCTAAAGATGTATTCCCAGTCTGTTTGCTCTCCTATTACTCTCTTGTTGAAAACTTTCGATGTACATAGGTGTTTTATTCTCTGTATATCCCACTTGTCTATGTGTGTCTCCTCTGTGTTTGTGTTCTTCCCAATTTCTGATAGTCTATGTAGTCCCTGTGTCAGTGTTCTCAGGTTGGTCCCAATTCCCTCATTGATGGCCCTCATAGTTTGGGGTTTTACTTCGAGATCTGTGATCCACCTTGAGTTGATTTCTACTGCATGGAGTGAGGTAAAGGTCTTGCTTCATTTTCCTACAGATAGATATCCATTTATTCCAACACCACTTGTTGAGAAGAGCATCTGTTTCCCATTTGATATTTTTTGGACCCTTATCAAAAATCAGTTGTCTGTAGGCTGATGTTTTTATTTCTGGGCTTTCAATTATTTTCCTTTGGTCTGAATATCTATCATTATGCCAGTACCATTGCTGTTTTGACCACTGTGGCTGTATAGCATGTATTAAAATCAGGTAAAGCAAGTCCTCCGATGATATCTTTCTTCTTGAGTTTTCTGCTAATTCTGGACTTTTTCCCTCTCCATATAATGTTGTTAATCATTTTTTTTCCATTTCTTTGAAGAAGGATGAGGGTAATTGTATCAGTATTGCATTAAACTTATAGAGTGCCTTAGATAGAACTGTCATCTTTACTATATTGAGTCTTCCGATCCACGAGCATAGGATATTTTTCCATTTATTGAAGTCATTCTTAGTTTCTTGTATTAGTTTTCTGTAATTTTCATCATATAGATCTTTTGTTCTTCTCGTCATGTATATCCCTAGATATTTCAATTTGTGGTTAACAATTGAGAAGGGTATCTCTATTTTATCTCCTCTTCTATAGTCTTACCTGATGTATATAACAGTCTAATTGACTTTTGCTTGTTGATCTTGTATCCTGCCACTTCGCCATACTCCTCTATTGCTACTAGTAATCCCCTAGTGGAGCTTTTGGGGTTTTCCATATATAAAATCACATCATCTGCAAATAGTGATAATTTCAATTCTTACTTCCCCAGGTGAATACCTTTGATGTTTTTTCTTTGCCTTATGCTATTAGCTAAAATCTTAAGTACAATATTGAATAGGAGTGGGGATAAGGGACATCCTTGCCTGCTCCCCTTTTTCAGTGGGATATTGTTTGTCTTTTGTCCATTGACTATCACATTGGCTTTTGGTTTTTCGTATATAACTTGTATTGTCTTGAGGAATTTTCCTTTTATTCCTATCTTCTGGAGTGGCTTAAAGAGGAATTGATGTTGGATGTTGTCAAATGCTTTTTCTGCATCTATTGATAATATCATGTAATTCTTAGAGTATCTCTTTTCAATGTGGTGAATGATACTAATGGTCTTTCGTATGTTGAACCACCCCTGCATCCCTGGTATGAACCCTACTTGGTTGTGGTGAATTATTTGTTTTATATACTTTTGTATTCTATTGGCCAGTGTTTTATTAAGGATTTTTGCATCAATATTCATTAGGGATATTGGTCTGTAGTTCTCAATTCTTGTAGGATCTTTGCCGGGGTTGGTATCAGTGTTATACTGGCTTGATAGAAGGAGTTTGGGAGTTTGCCATCTTTTTCTATGCCTTGGAAGAGCTTGTGTAGGATTCGTGTCAGTTCTTCCCTGAATGTTTGGTAGAATTTCCCTGTAAAGCCATCTGGTCCAGGTGATTTCTTTGTTGGTAATCCCTTGATAATCTTGTTTATTTCTTCTATGTATGGGTCTGTTAAGATTCTTGACCTCCACTGGGGATAATCTAGGTAGAGACGGTTTCTCCAAGAATTTGTCCATGTCTTCCAAGTTGTTGAGTTCATTGGAGTACAGACCTTTGTAGTATTGTGTGATTAGCCTTTTGATATCATTAGCATCAGTGATAATGTTCCCTCTTTCATCCCTTATTCTTGTTATTGAAATTGTGTCCCTCCTTTCTTTGGTCAAGTCTGCCAGGGGGTTCTCAATTTTATTAATTTGTTTAAAGAACCAACTTTTAGCAACATTAATATTTCCATTGTTGTCTTATTTTCCATCTCCTGAATCTCATCCCTGAATTTATTTATTTTTTTCTTTTGCTATTAGTGGGATTGTCCTGCTGGGTCTGCTCTAGTTGTTATAAATTTTGTGCCAACATGTCAGTTATGAAACACTCTTTCAGGAGTGTATGTACTGCTATGAAGTTTCCTCTGAAGACTGCCTTTGCTGTGTCCCATAAGTTTTGATATGTCGTGTTTTCGTTCTCATTGGTTTCTATAAATTTCTTAATTTCATCTCTGATCTGGGCCAGTACAGACTCCTTTTTGCACTAGAGAATTATTCATTTTCCAATTATTTTCTGTAGTTTTTTCATCTCCCTTTTACCATTTCCTAACCATATGGCACAGTAGTCTGAGAGAGAATTCTGTATAATCTCAATGTACTTAAATTTATATAGATTTGCCTTATGTCTCAGCATGTGGTCTCTCTTCGAATAAGTCCCATGTGGGGATGAAAAGAATGTGAATTGTTTATTTGGAAGAATTCTGTAGATATCTACCAAATCATATTGTTTAATTGTAGTGTTTAGATCTCTAGCTTCCTTGTTGAATTTCTTTCCCTGAGATCTGTCTTTCTCAGAGAGTTGTGTGTTGAAGTCACCTTCTATAATTGTTGAGGCTGTAATTTCTTTTTCCATCTTCTGGAGTCTTTGGTTCACATATTTAGCAGGTCTCTCACTTGGAGAATATATGTTTAAAATGCTTACTGGATCATTGTCTACCCTTCCCTTGAGCACTATATAGTGTCCCTCCTTATTTCTTTTTATGGTTTGCACTTTGAAGTCAATTTTATCTGAGATTAGGATTGCTACCCCTGCTTTTTTTGAATTGTTATTTGCCTGTATATTTTTTCCATCCTTTGATTCTCAATATTTTTTTTCTGTGATCTTAAGATGTGTCTCTTGTAAGAAACAGATTGAGGCGTTGTCTTTTCTAAGCCAGTCTATTAATCTCTGCCTCTTAAGGCCCAAATTCAATCCATTGATATTCAGGGTTATTACATCCAAATATGCACTCTGTATTGTCATTTTATTGCTTTTGTGTTGGGTGTTTTTCTGTCTCCATGGGTTTTGTCCATGTCTGTGGTTCATTTTTACTTTTTTCTTCATCCCTGAGCCAGAATTATCTATGGGGCTGCTATCCCTTTGATGGTTTCTGGTTAATGTCATTCTATGCGCCAGATTCTTGTGTGTATTTGGTGATTGCTCTTCTTCTTCCCCCGTTGAGTAGGTGAGGATCTTTTGTAAGGCTGGGTTCCTTTTAGCATATTCTTTGAAATGTTCCTTATCTGAAAAGACTTTCACTTCTCCATCAATTTTAATAGATAATTTAGCTGGATAGGGTATTCTTGGGTTTGTATGGTGTTCCTGCAATTTTCTGAATATTCTGCTCCACTCTTTCTCCTCTTTTTCATAGTTTCCATTGATAGGTATGAGCATATTCTTATCTGTGTACCTTTATATGTGATTGTCCCTTTTTCCCTAGCTGCTCTCATAATTTTCTCCCTTTCCTTGTAATTGAGTAGTTTAACAATGATATGCCTTGGTGTTTTCTTCTTGGAGCTTAGTCTAGCTGGTGTTCTTTCGGTTTCCTGTATGGTTGTCTGGTTTTCCTTCTTTAAAGTAGGGTAGTTTTCCTCCTAGCATTCCATCACTATTTTGGATGTTGGTTTCCTTGAGTCCCCTTCCTCTGGTAAATCAATAATTCTAACATTATTTCTTTTTATAGTATCTGACAGAATCCTTATGCTTTCTTCTGCTTCTCTCTTAGACTTGCTAGACTTTTTCTTCCTTTTATCACTTTCTGCTTGTAAGTCCTCCAGGTCACTGATCCTGTTTTCTGCCTTCATTCTCTCTGCGAAATCTGAAAGTTTGCGACTTGTTTTGGTTAGCTCACTCCTTAGTTCTTGGATTTTCTTTTGGTGCATGGCCTTTATCTCCTGCATCAATTCTTCCCTTTTTTCTAAAATTTCACTCATGACCTGCAAATGTCTCAGTAACATTTGGAAGATTTCTTTGTGTTTGACCAATCTCCGCATTTTCTATTACTGTCGCTAGGTTCAGCTAGTCATCTTGTGTAGGATTTCATTTTGTTGTTGTTGTTGTTGCTGTGGAAGCAGCTGGCTGTTTTTTATTTGATTTAGTCAAATTAGTTGGCATTTTCCATCGTGTTATGAAGTTCTGGTCTCTCTCTTTGGGAAGTAGATTTCGTACTGCATCTTCCCTAAGATCACCTCAGCAACTATTTTCAGTTGAGCACGTTGATGGAGTGCAGGTGAATGGGTTTATTAGGGGATGGATTGGAGATTAGATGTTTCTGGCCAGGTGCATTTCCTACAGATAAGTGGGAGAAATCCTCTAGTCGGGTAAGAAGCCTTTGACTCCCTAATGGCGCCTGGGTGTAAGGCTCCTGGATGGGGGAGGGGCTGGCCGGCTATTCTATTGGGGACAGGATTATCTGAGTAGCGGAGGTGTGGGTTTCTGTGGAGTGTCTACACAGGATCTTGAGCACTCTGGGGTGTGGAGGACTGTCTGGCAATTTGCACAGGCGCCAATACAGTGCGGACCTCTCTGTCCGCAGTTGCGGACCATGCGGCCTGAACTTCACCACTAAAGAAATGGCAGCGTCTGTGCCAAGTGCGGGTGTCCATGGGGAGTGCAGTTCAAGCCTGCTTTCAACTCAGAGGAGAGCTCTGAACTTTCCTGAGAGTCAACAAGCCAATTCGAGAGTCCCACCCTTCCTCGAGTCACCACCACTCACCAATTTCTAGGAGCTCCGGACATAAGCTATCTATCTGGTCACCATCTTTAACAGTCTCCCCATAATTTTTGTCATGTTAAAAGAGAATTTTTTAATTTTGAGTTATAACTTATTTTCATTGTGTTAAGTAAAATTACCTATCAGATGTTGGTTTGGTTGTAGTTTATTGCATAATCCCTGTTATCTGTTGGAATTTGGGCTGGGTATGAGGAGTAGAAGAACAAAGAGAACCTTGACTTTGAGGGAACTTATTTCTTCATTTAAAAATGTTAACATAGGCGTGTATGAAAAATTTGCTCTTTCTATTGCTCCAGGGATCTAAATCACTTCAATCTGTTTCCACTACACATCTCTTATCCCCAGGATATATTGAGATATATTCATAATAGTCACAATCCAAAGATTATGAGACAGAGAAAAGAGATCCAAGCATACACTATTTGTTTCCTATGAGATATTTGAAGTTTATGGAAATTTTCTTTAAGAATTATCACTGAAAGATAGTATCTAATTAAAGTCTAAATTTTCTGCGCATGCTTAATCCGATCTATAGTTTCAGGTTTGAGGTCTTTAAGCATCAGGAACCCATAAAATTAACCTCAAGTTAACTTCTTCATAATCCTCCTAAAACAATGGCTGAGTAAAATAGCACATAATCATAGAGAGAAAATACACACTTAGAATAAAGATGTCATAAAACACCTAGAAATAACAGCTTCATCAGAGTAAACAAATGGCCAAATCCTTTAATTAGGAAATGGAAAGACTTCATTCTATTATGTAGAATATATACCATGATTGGTCCATTAGGTGACCCTTGGTTCTTCTGTCTGGGGATAATTTCCCTTTTCACTGTCCCCATTCTCCAGTGATCACTATCTCTTCTCATAGTGTTTTTGCAAGGGTAGTAAGTTATTTCATGGGGTTCTGTAAGCCAAAGTCCTGAGCCAAACAACCTCTGCCTAGACTGGTAAGCAAGAGGAAGGCTGAAAGGATTCACCTGTGAGTAATTGCTAACAGGTCATGAACCATTTGAAAAGCAGTGGTGGAGATCTCACTCTCAGAAAAAGGCAGGAGTGGAGGAAGATATGTCTTTTGGTTGGAACTTGAGAATACTAAGCAGTGAACTCCTTGAACCAGAAACTAATGGTGACATTATCTGGCAGAGGAACAGCGGCAGCACTAGAACCGGGAGCCAGAGCATGACACAGAACGGTGAGTTTCCCAACCCACAGAGCAAATAAAGCTGCGTGCTTGGGGCCAAGAGGCTGGTTGTGGAAGGAGGTGCCTCAAAGATACTTAATTTAGGACCTGTGTTCATTGACCCACAGAGCCAGAGCTGAATGCTTTTGGTTTGGGGTTCCTAATGGAGCAGCCTACCCTGTAGGTATTTACGAGTCTTCTTGAAATAACTTTGTAGCATGCTGTCTCTGAACAACTATATACTGAGCATCTCTTCCCTGCATTGTAAACTCTTAACTCCCTAAACAAACCCTTTAATTATAAATATGGTCTGTGAGTCTTATGTGTCTATTTCAATAAATTATTCAACTCAATAGCAGAAAATGTAGAGAATATTTATAAATGATGGTCTAAGTTAATTAGTATATGTCATTTGTTTGGTTTTCTTTCTGATTGTCTGGTAGTACAAAGGGGTAATAAGAATAGCATGGAGTGGAATTAGGCGGTGTACATCCTAGAGGAGAGTCAGTGGAAATTATATATATACATACATATATATATTCAGTGCCATTTTAATGTATAATGAATAAATTTATTACATACATATATATTCAGTGCCATTTTAATGTATAATGAATAAATTTATTGTCTTTCAAGAGTCATTGTCTAGAAATATGTGAATACAAGAAAAGATATTTGCAGACTCATAGTCCTTCTAGGTGAGTTTCTGAGGGTGTAAATATTCATAGGAACTGAGAGTCTCAACTTTCTCTCACAAAAAAGGAAGAGATCCCCCACAAAATATAGACTTTTAAAGGTATTTAGGCTTTGAAAGTGTTCAATTACTTGGAAAAAATGATTGTTAAAAGATATCAAACTTTAAGTGGAAATTTGCTGCAATTAGGATATGTACAAAGACTCATTAATAATTATTCAAAATTAACATTCTTCAATTGTCCCAATATAAATGGGGAACACGGCAATGTTTTTCCTTTTCACATTCCTTTTCCTTTTCCTTTTTAAAAGACTACATTTAGATAGAACATTTAATTGTATCAATTAAACAACATTGACCTTTCTGAGGTGGGTTTTCAGAAAGTTCATAGGAAAATGGAATTTAAAAAACCATAGCAATTCCACAAACTATTGAAATCTTCTTGTACAGTATTTTAGCCATAATAAATTAGGCTACATTTAAAAAATACTAATAATGACATAACTGTATTCAGACTTCATCACAAGAAAAATGCAGTAAATCCACTTTAGTGGTGGAACTTTGGAGGTTGGGCTTGTTGGACTTGTAATAATGCAGTCTTAAGTTTCCATATGTAAATTGAATTCTTAGGATACTTCGTGTATTTAGAAGTAAAAAGCAGAACTAATTATTATAATGACCATTTCCTGGACTGCATGACTGCAGTCATGTTTACTTGGTTTACTGTAGATGATTTATAAACTAAAATCTAGGTAATATTTAATTTGTGCTGAAGTAGTTTCCTATTATATTGTGATACAACATCTTCAGTTACAGGAAACATTTGATTACGACTGAATTTGCTTACCCTGCTATGTTTTCCTGATCATCACTAAGACATTTAGAAATCCATTTGGAAGCCAGAGATCAATAAACTTGGATCTTTTCTATATTAAAGTAACATCTGCTTTTGTTGCCAAATTTTATCTAAATGAATAGGGCTTTTTACTAACTTTAAAGATAACATTAAGATGGCAGCAATTAAGATATCAGTTCTGTAACTTGCTACACTCTTTATTTAACATTATACTAGTTTTTAAGTTAAAGTTACTTCAGTATTACACTAATTATGTATTTTGGACAACAGCACTTGTATACTTTGTGTAACAAAAATAGTAGATTTCAAAGTTATAACTAAGTTTAATTAAAGTCAAAAGAAATGAGATAGCTATTCAGTAATATCATGGCTACTTGTTGGGTCAGTATTACTAATAACCTAAAAATGAAACGCTGCATTTATATTTCACTTCGTTAACAAAATGACTTTATTCAATCGTCAAATGTGCCATTTTCATTTTATTTATATTTTTCAGTTGTCTTATTTTTATTCTGTCCATTATCCACTACTATCATAAATTCTGATAATAGCAGGGAAATTAAGCATAAAGAATCATCAAAAGTATATTGGCATCAACCTATTGTGCCACAATATAAATTATTTAATAGAAACATTGGTTAAATAAGTTAAGAACTAACAAATAATCAGAAATCTTAAAAGGAACATTTATCTTATTCTGTAGTTGAACTATATTTTTGTTATCAACAAATTTTGATGACCAGGTAGAATATATTCTTCAGATTTAAAAAGCTTTTTTTCTGTTTTATCCAGGTTATTCTGCATTTCTCCATGTATTTTCTATTAGCCTTCCTCCTCTGTCTTTATTCACCTGATACAGCATATACACTGATACACTAAGTATAAAGTCAAAATATATCAGGGAATACAATAATTAGTCTTAGTAATACATTCCCCAAACTAAGAGCTGTAATAGTAATACATTCCCAAGAGTAAGGAACCCTAAAGCCACTCTGAGGAAATTAGAGAGTGTCATAGAGTTTCTAAAGACACGTCAATGTAATTTGTGTGTTATGCATGCATACATGTTTATGCAAATTGTATATGCACACAGAAAAAAATACTTGATTAGTGAAAGGAATTGGCTCATGCAATTGTGGGATACTGACTTACAAGTCCAAAATTTGTTGATCCGACAACTGGAAGAATAAAAATCGCATATCAGATATTCATAACAGCATTCAAAATAGATTCACAAAGGTGTTTGACCTCTTGGTACCTTTTCAGGAAAATAGATAGATGATCGGTAGATAGATAGATGACAGAGAGATAGGAAGATGATTAGATAGATAGATAGCTAGCTAGATAGATGTAAGCATCTCAAGGCAATTAAAAATGCTTGTCCTGTAGGCCATATCCATGAGTAAAGTATAGGAATCTGCTTTTGTGGCCTTCCTGATTATTCCAGCTCCCCACTGGGGATGGCATTGACCACTTTGGGAAATAATAATCTAGACTAATGTTTGACCAAACAATTGAGGACCATTGAAACTATCAAATTAAATCATAAAATTCACCGTCATTTTGATCATAGACTTGCTATGTTAGGCAGGAACATTCAAATCAAAACAAGGTATTGGAGTGGGAAATACAAAGGTACTTAAGACATGATTGCTACTATAGTTGTAGTTTATGCTTGCATGAATTTATTGCAAACAAAATATGTTTAGTGTGGCTTTCAAATCTGTGGCTGCTCTAGAAAAGTTTTCTCAGTAACAAACTTGTCTCAGTTTCGTTAGTGTGACAACTGAAAAAAAAGAATACATTTTGTATCATTGGAAGAAGTAAATTTGAGGTCAGGGATAATATGATTTTCTTTTAAAACTTAAGTGAAAGCCTTCCAAATCACTGAACCTTTGCAGCAAATTTAAAGGAATGCTGTTCCACATAAACCAAGTTTTGGGATGGATGAAGCATTTTAAGAAAGGTCAGAAAGACCCCAAATTGAATCAAGGTGGGACCAACCTCTGTGAATGAAGAAATTAAGAGTGGGGATCAGAAAATGATGGAAGAAGATAGAATTGCCACTGATGTCCCACTGAAGTGGGAATATCATGTGGTTTAACACTTTAAATATCAAACAAGCTTCTTTGCCTCAGCAAACCCTTGGCTTGATTGGTATCAAAAGTGTTTGTGACGATCAACCCCCCCACGCTAAGGAGCTGATTGTTCCATCAGTCATTTAAATAAGACTAAAGCATGAAAAGATAACTTTGTTAAAGGAAATATAGTTGGGGATGAGTCCTGGATCAGTCAATTCAATGCTAAGAACAATGTATAATCAATATATCAATTTATTATATTTTTCAAAGTTAAATTTACTTCAATGTTGCACTCATTATGTATTTTGGGTGATTGGTTTAATTTACTTTTTCTGACAAAAATAGCAGAGCTCAAAGTAAAAGTCAGGATCTACTGGGCCATTTAAATTTGACACAGAGCAGTCAGATCCAATTGAAATCTTGATTATACTGGGTCAAACTCAATACTTGAGTAGCTGACTTCCCTATAGACAAGACCTGAATTTCTAGTTGGGGCAAGTATCTCTTATTTGTTCCAAGACAGAAATTTCTTCCCTGACTTTGTGGTTTTTGATGGGTTTTTTCCTTTTTGTGTATTATTTGTATATTTGTTCTTATAATATTATAATTTTGGCCTTACCAACTTAGTGCAGTATTTTAAAATTGTTTTCTGTTGAGTTCCCCAGTTTTGAAGCACAGAGGAGTGGATACATAATAGAACTAGTGATACATGGAGTTATTGGGAATTCAAGGGTAGGCAGTAGGCCACTGGGGGAAGAAAGGGGGTTTCTGGAGTGAATAATGAAGGCAGTAGGTGTGGGGGAAAGGGGCTGTGGAGGCAGGAGAGAGTGAGCACTTTGTGGTTTCACAACTCATTTGAAAGGACATTTTACCATGGGTGGGTGGGGGACTGTAAGATTGGTGTAGTGGTGACTGTATGATGTACATTGATATGATTAAATGACTGAACTGCTGGATTGTATGATATGCAAATTATTTGCCAATAAACTGTTGAATAAAAGAAGGCTGTGGTGACTGGGTTGAAAATACAAAGGGGTAATCTTGATAGGGTCTCTCGAAGGAAGCAGGACTTTCATGGTGGCTTATTATGAAGAAGTTTTAAGACAATTGAAAGCTGTATTAGTGAGAAAAGGTCAAGTAATTGCCACCTGGAATTTTTTTTTTCTCTCTTGACAATACACCTACTCATTTTTTGATGGTCATCAGTCTTTCCTAAAATAATTTTAGTGGGAAACCTTGTCCTATCTACCCTGTACCGTTGATTCTGCACCCCACCCTCTAAGCACCATTAAAATGAGCACAATTTGTGTTCCTCAAGTTTGTAAAGCTGAAGTTTTGATTTGATGTAGATAATTTAATATTTATACTTAATAAATTTTTCTATGGCTTTGTAACAATTGCTTTTCACAGCCTCATCGTAACCTTTCAAATACTTGATAAACTAATGCTTGGCTACTCATTTCTAAAGCTCCATTTCTTTCCAATTGCCAAAGAGTAAGGATTTATTTCTGTTTAGAACAAATATTTTTAACATTTTAAAGCAAATACTAAAGCATGAAGGTAAATGTGTCCATTCATTTCACCTACAAAGCTGGCAGGTACTTACTGTCTCTGTATTAAAAGGGTCTTGACTTCATTTTGCAAGGTTGAAATGAGAGAAACATGTATTTTGGAAGTCATAAAGCCAGTAAAACATCAAATCATTTACATTCTCCTATACTCACTGCATAATCATTAGAAAGAAATAAAAATTATGGGTAATTCAAATTGTCCCTTTTTAAGTAATGAAATTTAAGGAAGTTCATGCAAGTTCAATTTTGAGACAGTAACTAGAAAAAGTTGAGCCCGTGAACAATTTCCCATTCTCAGGAGTATCATGCATATTCATGATAATATATCCATTTTAACTGTCTGGCAATAGGAAACGTACTTCAAAATTAGCATGCTTGATAGAGTACAGTACTTTACTGGAAGTTGGAATGCATGCTAGGTTTCTTTAAACTTTATAAAATCTGTATCTTACCTCCTTTGTATTGTTTTTATCTCTATCATGGAAGTCAAACCTATAATCTCAATTAAAATATTTAGAAAATTAAAGTAGTAATTTATACAGAATTGCAGAAATATTTCCAGAAAGCCTCATGATATTTTTCCCAAGCCTATCAAAATATATTCCCAGAATATATTTCACAGCGTGCCAAAATAAAGAAAAATAATTGACATATAAAATTATTTCAAAGTTAAACATTTCTTTAAATCATAAAATATTAAAATTAAAATTATATAACTTTTTCAAGTAACATACTTTAAGAATGAGCCACAAATAAGTTAATAAATAGGGGACATGAGAAAAATCAAGCCATTTTACTTTAAAAACATGCTCAATGCAATTTGATTCAACCAATAGTTATTGAATATAAGTTAGAATAGCACACAGCAATGACTACCAATAAGTAACTTTAGACTGGTATTGAGTCCTTTCTAAAATGCATAAACAGTAAACAATGGTTTCTTTCCTAAAGGCCTAATGAATGTGTGATATTTCAAAGTGACCATAAATATTTTTAATAAAAAGAAATTATTTGGTATTTTTTCTTTATTTTATAAGGGATATTCTTTAGCTAAAGTATACAAGAAAACAAATTAATATGTCCTGAGAAGAAATTTTTTTGTTTTTGGAAAATTTAAATATTTTCCCTTTCAGAATTTATCATTTATGCTGTATCTACAGATGTTTTTGTTTATCACAATTATTGATCTCCATCCCTTAGTTGTATAAGGACAATTGGTTATATAAGTGGTTAAAGGGGTGGAAGTTAACTCAAAGATGGATAGTTCAAGGGTACCCAGTGACTCAGTTGGAAAAAGACCTTGTCACTCTGCTCTCATAGATCCTATGGGAAGCTCTTTGTCACATACAGTCACCAGGACTCAGATGGCTGAGCGCACTCAGAAACAATGACATCTACTATGGAGGTGCTTATTTCTTTGGGGGGGGGTGGGCATCAATGACTGTAGCGTTTTTTTGAAACATCAAGGAATGTAAACATCCTTAATCTCTTATGCATGGTTAAGGGAATAAATAATATAGAGGTATACACAGTTTGGATATGAAAAAGTAGATATCTTGAGTTTTATAAGAAAAAGTAAATATCTTGAGTCATGACTAAACAGATACAATACAGCATTTCTCTCAGAAAGCAACAATAAAGAGTTCTGGAAGAAAAATAGAAAATAAATATATCAGGGATATTTTAGGTTTGTTATAATGAGAAATAATTTTATTTCTAATAAAATGTCAACACACAAGTTAAGGAGAAAATACATTTGATTCCAAAAGACTTACTAATATAGCCTTCTGTTGATAGAATAGTAGACATATCAAAAAAGTTAATGCATTGTGTTCATAGACAAAAAGAAATAAAAAATATTTTAAGAATGCATTTTGAAGAAAACCTTTAACTAGAATGATTCATTGAAACAAGTAAATGTGATTGACAATATTGGGGAAATTTACAATATCATTCATATGTAGCAGATATTGGAAGAGATAATCTAAGCATCTTAGAGAAGGGGACAGTCTAAGTTATAAAATATGAAAGCTCTGAAATTCTCCAGATGCCACTGATCCATGGCATGATCATATAAACTTTTACTAAAGGAATGAATACTGTGTTGAGGGGGTTTTCAAACCTCTAAGAAGTTCATTGGTTAATGTTGCTGTAGGCCACAGTTTATAGCAGAGGGTGCTACAGAATATAGCTCATAATCAGGAAGATAAGACTATCACACAAGAAAGAATAAGTAGCAGAACTTAGCTACCAGAAGTCAGAAATGATGGTTTTCAACATAATTGGTAAATTCAGAGTTTTAGTATTTTTATTTAGCATAGTGCATTCTAGGACATGATTTTCCAATGAGAAATAAATCAATGGACAGCTAAGACATTTTAGTTTGAACAAGCAAAATAAATCAAAGATGACTAACAAGAAAGATAAAGTTTGTGTCTAAATGCAAATACTTTGTCCTTTCTCCACTGATAGATTTGAGTGAATCTTCTGTCCAGGAACATACGTGATACAGTTGAAACACCATAACAATTATATATGCTTATGATTATATCAACACTTCCATGAAGGATTCTGTGACTCTTTACCTGGACAATTCTGAGTTGAGATTGATTTCTGAAGATCATGATACTCTTGTTAAAACCAACACATTCAAACTTGCTTCCATCAGGCCTGATTCTGACTCATGAAAATCTTACAGGCCCAGTAAAACTGCCCCGGTGGTTTCTGAGAGTGTAATTGTTGGTGGAGTAGGGAAGCCCCGTGTTGCTCCTGCAGAGTAGCTGGTGGTTTCAAACTGCGGACATTGCAGATCACAGCCTAACGAAGAACCACTATGCAACCAAGATTCTGTTAGGATGGGAATAGACAGAAGCAGGCAATGAATGGAGGTTGATCACACAGAAGTTCCCTGGATACTCAAACTAGTTGGTGTTTATATCGCTTGCACCAAATTGAAAACGTGGCTCTGTATACTTAACATTTATCCTATAGTCTAGGCTGGATCCTTGATCTGAGGAGCAAGAACTTTCATTAAGGTGAATGGCTTGTGTAAGTTTCTGAAATCACTTCCTACTATACTGCCACCTTAGTAAACAAGAAACAACACTACACCCTCTGTGTGTATGTAGAGGAGCGATGGCCAAGATCACTGCCACTTAAGGATATAGAAATAATATCAGGTTGGTAGGACCAGTTTTTTTTCTTCTGTTTATCAGTTTTTCCCTAAAGAATTGAGATGTGTGCTGGCGGTTGACTGGAAATTTATAAACTGGAGCTTTGAAAAAGTAACTGTTGCAATCACCACTGCTATAACAGACAGCTTGATTTTGCTAGGTCAGATTCACATGACCTTGGATTTGGCAAGTTTTTAATTCAGACAAAAATAAGAACCAGGGCCATTAACACTCACACAACAGAATGAACAGCAATATACATTTATGGTTTGCTTGTGAGCAAGGTTTACTTCCCTGATTTCTGTCACAATATTATCTGCTTAAATCTGAACTCTGTATACATGAAATGTTATATTAATTCACAACATTGACACTATTACATAAAAGCTGGACCACAAAATACGGAAGTGTCCAGCAAGTTCAACAAGTGAGAGACAAATGTTGAAAATATCCATATGTTGACATTTCTGTAAAATTGGTAAAGATTGAACAGTCTGAGTGTATAGGATATCACCTTAAAGGAAATGCAAATTACTTTATCTTAACTGCATGCTTCTCAAAGGAGCATAATTTTGACAGAATCATGTCAAATATCTCATTGAATTATAAGCTAGAACTTCTTCTAAACAAGATACTTTGATCTCCTTTCATCAGCGAATAGTAGGTAAGAAGAGTCAAAGCCTATCACCAGAGAATGGAAGAGAAGTCTTTCACAATGCAGGTCAGAAGGGAAACACGTATACCCAGGTGATGCACTATAATTATCGGTAAAGGTTTTTTTCCAAATATGTGAAAAAATGGTCACCACTGTGTCCACATACATGAGAACTAAATAAAGTTTTAGAGGTGGTAGTTGAATATGAAAGAGAGAATGAATATGGAAGGCAGCATGTGATGAGTATCATTGGTGGCTTTATAATTATGAATATAAGGAGGAGATAGAGCACTTCCCACATACATTGCTCTTCTTAAGTTCCCCTCCAGCAAAGAGGCTCAAGAGAGTCAGGAAGGGATAATCCCTGGAGGAAAATAGAAAAGTGGATAGAGTGGCACAAAACTTGAACTAGATAAGATTTGCTGTGCAAACTCACAGAAAAAAATGATGCCAAATCGCAGAAAGTAGTCAGTAGATAACCTCTGACTTCAGCATCTGCTTCAGTTTCAGGATACTGCCCATTCTGAGATCAAACCTTTTAGGAGAAACCAAGTCTTGTTTCTGAAAATGGTGAACATAAAGCCTAGACTATATTGTCTAAAAGATGCATGGTCCTAATGGGAATTTCCTAAAATCAGATGTTGAATAAGGAAATGGAGACATTTCAGACCTTTTTCTTATGGTCATGTCATGTGTTGGAAAATTGCATGTCTGTGACTTTCTAAGCTGCTAGCTAGGCTCTTCTTCCAATGTGTCTCTGGATGTTTTTGAATTGTGTGTTAGCAGCTGAATGCCTAACTCCTTTTAAAAGTTTAGAATTGTTCTCACATATTCATCTTTAAAAATCATTTTATCGAGGGTTCATACAACTCTTAGCACAATCCATACATCCATCCATTATGTCAACACATCTATACATATGTTGCCATCATCATTTTAAAATATTTACTTTCTACTATGACCCTTGATATCAACTCACTTTACTCTCTTTCATGAACCCTTGATAATTTATAAATTATTATCATTTTTTCATGTCTTGTACTGACCAAGTGAAGGCAGACTCTTTACTCTTTTGCTGCCCTTCTCCTGGAAAGAGATTGTGTCCATCAATGGGATCAGTTACCCCTTTCTTCCCTCATTTCCTCCTATTCTCCTGGTATCACTACTCTCATTGTTGATCCTGTACGGTTTATTTATACTGGGCTTCCTGTGTTTCCAGCTCTTAACTTTACCTGTGTGCATGTCCTGTTTAATTGGATTTGTAAGGTAGAATTGGGGTCATGATAGTGGGGGGCATTAAATAACTAGAGAAAAGTTGTATGTTTCATTGATGCTATACTGCATTCTGACTATCTCGTACCTTCCTTGTGACCCTTCTGTAAGGGGATGTCCAATTTTCTACAGATAGTCTTTGGGTCTCCACTCCATATCCCCCTCATTCATATTGATATGATACTTTAGTTTAGGTCTTTGATGCCTGCTATCTGATCCCATCAACAACTCATAACCACACAGGCTAGTGTGCTTCCTCTATGTGGACTTTGTGACTTTTTGGCTAGATGGCTGCATGTTTATCTTCAAACTTGTAAGATCCCAGATGCTATATCTCTTGATAGCTGGGCACCATCACCTTTCTTTAGCACATTTACTTATGGACCCATTTTGTCTTCAGCAATCCTGTTGGTGGGCATCACAGAATGCCAGGTTAGTAGAACAAAGTGTTCCAACAATGAGGGAGTCCATGAGTAGAGGCTCAATATACATCTGTTACTTTAATACTTAACATATTAAAATATGTACATAGATCTATTTACCTATTATTATATATAAAATATATGTACTTATATACATGCCTATATTTAGACCTCTATAAATACCCTTTGCCTACCAGTGCTTTCCTCTATTTCCTTTACTTTCCTCTTGTCCCACTATCATTTCAACCTTTATTTGGGTTTCAGTAATTCCTCTTGGTTACATTTTCCTTGATCAAGTCCTACCAGGTGTCTGAAATCCCCCTCACAATTGAATTTAGGTCACTGTTGTTCCCTGTGCCTGGGTATTTTAACACCCACTTCCTTGATGCCACATCCCCATGTGTCCTGTTCCCCTGGAATTATCAGTCTGGTTGTTTTCTCTTAAGTAGTCACTTGCCTCATGGTGCCAACTATTTCTCTTTAGCAGATGCTGGTTCTAAAACAAAACCAAGCTCTGTCTTCAATTAGTAGCCCAACTTAAGTGTTTGCTTCAATCTGAGTCACAGTTATTTGGCGCCACATTTTAAAAATTAAGCAATTAGAAAACTAATCAATTTTCCTCTCTGTTGACATTTTTTCTTAAAAGTTCAATGATAATCAGAATTACATTCTCTGATGATTTCATATAATTTTGAACAGCTTCCTTTTACATAGGTCATATTAGGCCTAGATAAGGTGACTCTGAGTATGGTTTCTATAGTGGAATACAAGGACTATGGTCAGTAGGTAGATGCCTTTTTTATATTAATTCCTATAGAAGTACTCATGATAACAATGTTTACAAGGTTGTAACTTGTTCAATATCTTTTGTTTATTTCATCATTCATGAGCAGGCCAGGTGAATATGTAATCCTTTAGTAATGCATCGTGGGTGTTCTTTTAGTTCTCTTTTGTAGGAGATACTATTAAAAAGAATCTGAAATTCTTTCTACTCTTTACCATAATTATTTTGTTTTGCTGCATGTTTTTTTTCCTGTTGCTCTTCATTGAAATGCTTTAATTACACTTGGCAATGCCTCATTGCAGACTGTTGTGATTATATTTTTCATAAAACTTGAGGAACCTGGTAAGATATTTAAAGTATTGAAGTTTTCCTATACCTGGTTTGAGTAAATATACAGTATTAAATTAAAAATATTCTATTGACTTGTTTTACATGCTCCATGATTTCAATAATATAAAGATTGGTTTGTTGAACTATGTCCTATGAAGATAATTTCCTTTTCACTTTAGAAAATTTTTATTCTTGCTCCTTTCATTTATCTTACTCTTTTCTAATATTTATGTATGTAGCTCCCTGGAATGAGTAAATACTGTAACATTTTCTTCATACAACATTATATTAAGACTACACTGTTTGTTGTGTTTAAATTTTTGACTAGGTTTTACCAGTTTATTTCTGCTTTTAAAAACATTTACAAAATTGTGAATTCATTGGGGGTTTATGTTTCAGATCAACAGAATATTCCATACACAGCATATTGTCATTATTTGAGTTGTCTGAATACCAGTGGAAAAATCCTAATCATAGGCCATTATTTTTTTTATTTATATAGCGCTCTCTTAATGCATAATGCTCTATCCTCAGGGAGTTTGTTGAAAATAACCATCTATAATTATTTAATATTTCAGCTCTGTAAGGTTGTGGAACCAATTAGAGACATTAGCAGTTCAAACAAAAGCTTACAAAGAGCACCTAGGTAGCAAAATATCTATGACGATTCTGAAAAACATGACACATATTCCTGTGGAATGGGGGGAGAGGAAGCAAGCCATGTATGTATACTTAACCAGACAAGAATTGGAGTTATCAATATCCTACCTTAGTTTATCTTGAAAGCTGTACCTTCAGGACATAGAAAGTAAGAAAAATTTCCAAGATGCCTAACCCTCAGACATTTCTCAAATTAAATAAAAGACACAATTGACTAATATACCATCTTACTCATTCAAAGCATTTGAGGAAATCTGTATCAGAGCTCTTTTGGCATAGTGGGTCATGCATTGGCCTGCTAACCAAAGATCAGCTTTGGGAAACTACTATCTGCTCTGAGAGAGAAATAGGAGGCTTTCTAGTTCCTAAAACGTTACCATCTCAGAAACCCACAGGGGTGGCCCCATCCTGTACTACAGGGTCCTTAGAAGTCAGAATGGACTCCATGACAGTGTGTTTGGTTCCTGGCTGTGGTTGGGAATATGCCCTCATTGTGTTGTCATTAGACTCCTATACTTGCCATCAGCAATGGGACAAGAAGGATATTTTAATTTTGAAAAGGCACAGGAAAGTATGTTCAGCATCTTCATTCAGTACCCATTGTTGTGGAGTTAATTCTGACTCACAGGAATCTTGAAGGGCAGAGTATAACTGACCTACAAGATTTCCAATCTATAAATTTTTATGGGGATAGATGATCCCATTTTGGTATCATGCAAGCATTTTAACGATGGCACCACTGAGGATACTCTTTCCAGTAATTTCAAAACCACAAAATAAGATGAATAAACCAAGGCCATCATGTTGAATCTGACTGATACCAACCCTCACAGGAGTTCCAAGGATGCTGTCTTTATCCTTTAACCAACAGTGATTTGCTTGGCAGCCCAGTACTTCAGTCATTAGGAAAATCAAATTCAAAACCCCTTTGAGTACAATGAAAAAGATAGAGAATAACTAGAATGACTTGAATTAAAATGAGAACATTAACCAGTGGCTTTACAGTGCAGAGCACTGCTAACATATAGTTAGCTGAAATTTAGAATGAAGTGGCTCTCTCTCAGCACAGTTAGACATGGCTTAAAATGTTAATGTAGAATTCTCATATAACTCAGAATATCTTCTATAAGATTTCCATCCAAGTGTAGTGGAAAATTAAGGCCAGGCAAAATTTGGTACATGGGTGTTTATAGCAGATGACTATATTAATTACATAATTTAATAACTATGGTAATTGCATAGTTTCATGTCAACTTGATGATATATAACAATGTAAGGGTGAAATTTATCATGTCAATTAAGTCACAACCTTATGGCAACTCCTTGTGGGTGTGGTCTCTTCATAAGTAGGGTCCTAGGACTGTCTTCCTCTCTCAGTGCCTTTGCCTTCCTAGTGGCTGACAGTGGTTGTTGCCAGAGCCCTGGAGATATGTCCACTGCTATTGGATGCACAGGCCTTCATATCTACCAGCCTGTGATATTCTGCTAGTCTGCCTCATTGCATGTGGCCTCATGAGTTTGAAGGGAACGCATGGACTAGTATTGGACTTATGGATTTGAGTCAGACTGGGAAGGAATGTTTTCCTTGTATACAATTGCTTCTTGATTTAAAGCTCTTTCTTACATGTATGTGAAAGTCACTAAGTTTGTTTCTCTAGTCAGCTTGGCCTGCACAATAACCCCAAAGTAGAAACAATACAAAAGTCCATGAACTGAGAAAGAAAATGTGTATAACCACAGAATGAAGTATTTGTCAACATTAAAACAAAATGGAGTACATTGCATGATAAAACATGAATGAATCTCAAAAGCAATAGCTTAAGTGAAAAAATAATAAAAGACAAACATTGAATAAGGTAGAAAATATCAAAAGAATATAGAAATGATATATAAATTAACTGTATCGCCCACAAATGGTGACTATTGAAACTTTTCAGGAGGTAGAATTTAATGAAGAACAAACAATACTAAAGATACAAGTCCAAGATGCATTGACAGCCTTGGTGGGTAAATAAGATTCCAGAACTGACAGAATACTAATTGAGATGTTTCAACCTAGGCATGAAATGCTAGAAGCATTCACTTGTTTATGCCAAGAAATTTGGAAGTTGACTACCTGCTCAATGAATGGAGAAAAAATTACAGTTGGAGAAAGACTCATGAACTAATTGCAGGAATAGATGATATAAAAAAGATGAAAATTATCTAGCATTTCCTTAATATTATATGCCAGTCAATTTTTACTGAAGATAATTAAAAAGTGGTATGAAAGCTGACCATAGATCAAAAGGCAGTTGGTCCAACAGATCAACGGGGGACTGCATGGTTTCAAATCAGGAAGAGTGTTTTGCAGATTTGTATCCTTTCACCATGTGTACTCAATATATATGTGCAGATTAAATAACCACAGAAAATGGATTATATGAACAGTGCAACCTTACAATTGGAAAAAGACTCATGAACAAGTTGTAACAGGCGAATAATCCAACCTAGCTGGTTAGGATCAAAGGGGACTTGAAGTACTTGCTTACTAAGATCAAAGATGAAGACCTTTAATATGGTTTGTTGCTTAACATAAAGAAAACACGAATCCTCCTATTCAAGCAATAGAAGTCATGACAAACAAAGAAGAGTTTGAAGTTGTCAAGGATTGCATTTTACTTGGAGTCTTATCAACACCCATTAAAGCAGCATTCTGGGAGAGTTCAAAAACAAAGATGCCATTTGAGGACGCACTTGCATCTAGCACATGCCCTGACATGTTCAATTACTTCATATGCCTACCAAAGCTGGACGAAGACGAAGGAAGTCCAAGGAAGAAATAACATGGTCACAATGCAGTGTCAGTGAAGAATACTGTCTACAACACAGACTTATACAAGAACAGACACATATGTTTTGGAGATAGTAATACCACTTTTCTTTCTCTCTTTTTTAAGATACTTTTCTTGAGAGCTCTTACAACTTTTGTTACAATTCATACATCAATTATATCCAACATATAGTATATATATTTCTATATTTCTTTTCCAGACATTTACTTACTCTGGTGTCCTTGGAATCAGCTTCTCTTTTTATCCCCTCTTCCTCTTCCTCCCTTATTGCTTCTTGATAGATTATAGATGGTTATTATTTTCATATCTCACATTGACCACTGTCTCTCTTCCCTTCTGCTTTCTGTTGTTTTCCCCCCTGGGGGAGTGTGTATGTGGATATGTGTCATTCATTGTGATCTGTACCCCCTTCCATCCAACTTCTCCCTCACTTCCCCCCACCCTTTTGGTGTCACTATTCCTATTCCTGTTCCTGGGTTCTAGGCGTCATGAGCATGATCCCTTGCCTGTACCTATGTTCATGCTCCTGTGATGAACCCAGTGCGGGAGTGAGGAGACCTCAAGGGATCAGAGGTATATTGTATAATCCATCGTTTCTCTGTTGCATCCTGATTGATTCATCCCTTTCCTGTGACCACTGTGTGGGGCAGTGTTCCGTTGTCCACAAGGATTTTGGGTCTCTGCTCTAGGATCCTTCATTCTCACTGATGTGTTCTTGTTTGTTTATTTGTTGTTTGTTATGATTTTTCCAATGCCCGTTGCCCGGTCCTGATGATATTTCATGATCACATGAGGTATACTTCTTCTACGTGAACTTGTTGCTTCCCTGTTGGATGGCTGTTTGTTTAACTTCAAGCCATTAAGACCCCAGACACTTTGTCTTTTAATAGCCCAGCACCATCCGCTCTCTTCACCACATCTGCTTATACACCAATTTTGTCTTTAATGATTGTGTCTGTGTGGTGGTGGGGTGGGGAGTGAGTATCACAAAATGACATTTCGTTAGAACCAAGTGATCTTGTATTAAGGGAGGGTATGAGCTGAGGCCTTAGGTCCATCCACAGCCTCAGTGTATTGTCTTATAAATACATATATGTACATAGGCCAATACCTCTGTTTTGGGGGATTAATGTATTTATTTAAGTACACCTCTGTTAATACCTTTATCTGTAGCACAGCTTCCTAGCATTTTCCTCTGTTCCCATTTGCATCTTCATGGTCCACCATCACTTTCCACCTCTTAGTACATCCTCTCATCTAGTTTGGTATTGTTCTAGTACCCACAAAATCTCTACACACTCTTAGATTTGGGTTTCAGTTCTCTGGTTGTTCCCCCATGTGTGGCATTATTTGTTCACCAAATACTTCTCCCCATCTTCTTCTCCTGAGAACCCAAGGGCCATTGGCCCCATTTTGTTCTCCTGGAGCTTCTCTCCCCCGTCCATCCCATATAAGTAGTCAAACCAGCTATGTCCTAGTCCAAACAGTAAGAAAGCAAAAGGTTAAAGAAAGAAAAGGAAAGAGAAAAAAAACCCAAACCTATATAGATCCAGGTCTGTTTGCTGGCCCCCTCCCCACTGGTTCTGGGGAATATCTGAGAACTGCCCCTTCTAGCCTGAACTATATTCTTGGGTATCCTCAGGGGCTCTCTGGATCAGCTTTACTCCAATTGCTGACTTGTTGTGCTCCATGTGCCCCCATCATTGCCCTCTGTCACCTTATGTTCCCATTAGGGAACATGTCTTGAGTTGTTGACTGTCCCAAAATCCTCTCTGTGCCTTAGCAGTTCTGTGCAGGGACATCATCCTCAAGGTTTGGTGTGCCTATATGAAGTATAAACTAACTGTCTATTTCTCTTTTTCCCTCTTTATTTTCTTCCATGTGGGCATGGTGAGTCAGTTCTTTTCTCCCACTTAAAGGTCTAGTGTCATTCTCTGTGTCACACACTTCCAAGACAGGAGTTCAGACTGGCTGTGGTTGAGGCCAGACCTATAGTCAAAACTTTCCATGCAATCCCACACATGATTACATAACACTCCTAGTTTGTGATGTGGTGGGAACTGTATACACACTCCATTTCTGTGGAGAAACAGCTAATACTCTCCCCATAGGTGGGTAAGTTCCTTATTCCCGAATCACCATCTCAGCTCCACCCCATCCCTATTCTTCCTCCTACTTCCATCTGTCCCCTTCTCTATGTTGAATTCACATGTACTTTGCTAGGTTTGGTCTGACCTCCCCCTGACAGCATATGCTTCCACTCATATAGTATGAGATACGTGTCTTTTCTTCTATTCCTGCTGCACGGATAATACCTACCTCAGGGGACTCATGGCATACTTATCCTTTTGTGATTGTCTGACCTCACTTAGCATAATTTCTTTAACCCTTCCCACAAAATGATGTGTTTCATGTGTTTGTGCTTTTCAGTGCTTCATAGTACTCCATTGTTTGTATGTGCCAGAGTTTACTAATCCACTCTTCTCCTGATGAAAACTTAGGTTGTTTCAACTCTTTGTGATTGTGAATTGCACTGCAATGGGCATTTGAGTGCAGATGACTGGTCATGTTTTATTTTGTACCTCCTCTGGGTACATGCCCAGTAGAGGGGTAGCTAGGTCAGAAGGTAGATCAAATGTCATTTCCTTTAAGTATCACCAGATCACTTTCCACAGTGTCTGTATGTATCTACATGACCACCAGCAGTGGAGGAGAGTTCCGATCTTGCCACATCCCCTCCAACATTTATTGCTCTCTGAATTTCTGATTTGGGCTAACCTCAAGGGTATTAAATGGTATCTCATGATTGTTTTAATTTGCAATTCACTTGTGGCTAATGAACGGAAACACTTTGTCCTTTGTTATTGCCCATGTGGGTATCCTCCCTAGTTAAATTTCTTTTCAGTTCTTTTGCAGATCGTGAGGGTGTTGGTGGTTTTAGTAATAAGCCCTTTGTCTTATATATCATTACCAAAAATCCTTTCCCAGTCTGTGGGTTGCCTTGTTACTTGTTTGGTGAAGTCTTTTGAGGTGCACAGGTGTTTTGTTCTTATTAAATCCCATTTGTCAGTTTCCAGGTCACCTGTGTGTGTACCCTTCCCTGTTGTGGTGAACCTATTTATTCCCTGGGCCAATGATTTTGGGCTAGTCCCAATTCCTTCTTTGATGGCCCTGATGCTTTGGCGGTTTTACTTCCAGGTCTGTGATCCACGTAGAGTTTGACCTTCTGAATGGGGTGAGGTAAACGCCTTGTTTCATTTTTCTACATATCGAAATCCGTTGTTTCCAACAGCACTTCTTAAAAGGGCATCTGCTTCCTACTTGATGCTTTTGGAGCCCTTACCAAAGATCAATTGTCTATAGACTGATGGTTTTACTTCTGCACTTTCTGTTCTTTTCTCCTGGTCTGAGTATCTTTCACTATGCCAAGGCCATGCTTTGTTGATCACTGTGGCGGTATAGTAGGTGCTAAATGTCTCTATCAGGTCTAGTTACTGATTAGCCCTCTACCCTCTTGCTGAACTTCTTTCCCAGTGATGTATCTTTCTCTGATCGCAGTGTATTAAGTCACCCACTGTGATTGATGAATCTGTTTTGAATAGTTTGACGAATTTCACCAATCGATTGTTAGGAAAGTAAATCTCGAATATGCCACCTGGTTCCTGGACTGTGCCCCTCATTGTCTCTTTTTATGGTTGGAACCTTGAAGCCCTTTTTGTTGGAGACTAGGATTGTCACCCTTGCTTTTTTAAAGTTGCCGTTTGCCTGGTATACTTCCCACCACTTTTTTTCTCAGTTTATTTTTGTCTGTGTACTTATGATATATCTCTTGCAGGCAACAGAATATTGGTTTATGTTTTCTAAGCCAGTCCTCAAGACTTCTCTGTTTCAATGTATGAATTTAGACTGTGGGATTTCAGAGTTATCATCATGATCTGTGGATTCATTGTTGTCATCTCATGCCTTGCGCTTTGGGAGTTTTCCTATCGCCTTTCATACCAGGGTGCTGTGTTTGGGTGGTGGGCTTCCTTATTTTCTTCTTTTCCCTCTGAGACTCTGTTATCTTGGTAATTGTGGTCGGTAAGTTGGCTTCTGGAAAGAGGGGGATTTTATGTTAGGGCTCCTGCTTATGCTTGGTGTGGATGCTGATCCTCTAACCAGAGTGAGTCAGCCAGTATCTTCTGCAGGGTTATGTGGAAAGCTCTAGAAATGTCTTGCAGCATAGTCTTTGAGTTTTTCCTAGTCACGGAAAACCCTTATCTCCCCACCTAACTTAATGGATAATTTGGCAGGGAAAAGGATTCTTGGGCAGCCTGTCTATCTTTCAGATTTCGGAGGGTGTCGCTCTCTCTCTCCTCTTCGTGGTTTATGTTAAGACGTCTGAGCACATGCTGTCCTGAGCTCCCTTGCATGAGACCATCTTCTTCTCTCTTGCTGCTCTTTAAATTTTCTCTTTTTTCTCGAAGTTGAACACGTTTACTATTATATGTCTTGGGGAGTTCTTTTTGAGGTTTTGTCTAGTTGGGGTCCTCTATATTTCCTGTATGAGTGTCTGAGTCTCCTTCATTAAGGTGGGAAAGTTTGTTTCCCTATCTCAGCTGTCGACTTATTTATTGTGTCCTTGTCTAGCAGACCAATTATTTGAATATTATTGATCTCATGTCATCTCCTGCCTCTTTTATTTGTCTATTTGACTGTCTTGATCATTTGCTGAGTTCTGCCTTAGTGTCTTTGAGATCGCTGTTATGGTCTGCTGCCTCCTCTTGTCTAGGCTTATCCTCTGTAAACTTGAGTGTTTCCTCTACTACCCCATCCAGTAGCACCTGTGTTTCCCTTTGGTGGGCAGCCATACTTCTTAGACATGAGAATGGACAGATATCACCGCATGTACTTTGGGCAGGTTATCATCAAACGACAGTGGACCACTTCTGGTACAGGCACCATTCTTGGTAAAGTAACAAGTCAGTTAAAATAACCAAGGCTCTTAATGAGTTGGATTCACATAGAGACTAAAAATGAGTTGAAAAATAGCAATGATTCTAAGAAATGTACAGGAATAGGATTTGACTCACAGGGCCTCTGGGATGCTTAGGGCTATATCAACTAAATGCTCCTGAGCAAGGCTAGGAGCAAATCTCACCCTCTCACTTGCATCACCCCCTGATGCCACTTACTGAGGGTCTTTGTGCTTTTGTATAAGAGACAGCAACAGAATAGTGTTGAATTGTCTTTGGTGCTTCTCCTGCTGCTGGTGCGGGAATGTTGATCTCTAGTTTTGTCATCTACTGATCTCAGAGGCATCAGTAGATTATAAATGGTGGATTCATTCACTGACTCCGGATCCTCGCATATACCAGCCTGTGGCCCCTGCGCCTCTGCTTGCTTCATTACCCACCTTGTGTTCATCTGCTTCCAAAAGGCAGGAAAGCCTGACTTGAACTAGATGGGACTTACCAATTTTTACACTCTGCTGTGTGAGCCATTTATTGGTATTAATCTCTTTCTATAAACCACAGACGCAAACTTCTCCAGAGAA
>PVJH01011672.1:0-66831 GCA_004026705.1 Nesogale talazaci | reverse complement strand
ACAGAAAGGTAATGCAGAAAAATGCAGAAATTTTCAAATAATATCATTACTATAACAGGGATCTCAGCTGAAAGAAAAGTATAATAGAAGGACGTTTATCTGCGTTTTATTGATTGTGGAACGACATTGGGGAGGGAGTGGTAACAATAAAGAAAACAAAGGAAAAGCACTCAATGTGTGGATCATGACAAATTATGGATACTATTTCAAAGAACGGAAATTCCAGAACATTTAACTGTGCTCCTGCAGAAACTGTGGGTGGACCAAGAGGCAGTTGTTT
Source organism: Nesogale talazaci (assembly GCA_004026705.1). Lineage (NCBI taxonomy): Eukaryota > Metazoa > Chordata > Mammalia > Afrosoricida > Tenrecidae > Nesogale > Nesogale talazaci. Next base: position 66,551 of record PVJH01011672.1, on the reverse strand, counting down.
GAACAGATCAAGGGAAAAATTCAAGATTTAAAATAAAGGAAGGACTGAATCAGGGTCATATTCTTCCATCATACTTATTCAAGCTGTGTGCTGAGCAAAAAAGCCAAGAAGGTAGCTGGCCCATCTGACAAACTCAGCATCTAGACTGGAGGTAGGCTTGTCAGGAACCTGTGCTCTTCAGATGGCATTCTTGCTGGCTCAAAGTGAAGAGGACTTTGAGCACTTACTGATGAAGATCAAAGACAGTAACCAATAGGATAGATTACAACTCAGTCTGAAAAATAACAAAAACCCTGCAACCATGATGGGGGTGGGAGGGGGAGAAAATATTCTAAATTTGATTGTGGTGATGATTGTACAACTCTTCTTGATATGCTTGAAATACTGAAGTGTGTCTTGATGAGCATGAACTGCAGAATTGTCTGTGAATGGATATATTGGATTGTACAAGATACATGGCACAAAAAACCCAGCACCTATTATAGGGGGGGGGAAAGGAATAAGGGTTCCTGGGGGGTATGGTGGAGGAGGAAGGGAATAAAGAGGAGCTGATATCAAAGAGTTCAAGAGGCAAGAAAATGTTATGAAACTGATTGTGGTAGTAATTATAAAACACTGCTTAAAGTAATTGAACTATAGAAAGTTGTGGTATCTGTAAGAGCTCCCAGTAAAATGATTTTTTTGAAAATGATTTTTTACAATAAATACTGTAGTGTGTGATATGTGGATTAAGTTCCAATAAAATGTTTTCTTAAAAAATATATCAAAAATCCTCACACCTGGACTAAATGGACAATATCATCCTAAACAAATAACAAATGAGTTGTCAAGGATTTCATTTTACTTGGATCCAGAGTCACAGAAGCAACTGCAAAGAAATTCAACAGCGTGTTGCATTGGGCAAATTTGCTGCCCCAGACCTCTTTAAAGTGTTAAAAGCAAAGATGTCATTTTGAGGTTAAGGTGTCCCAAGTCATGGTATTTTCAGTCACCTTGTATAAAAGAATAAGGAAGGCTACAGACGAATCGATGCACTTGAATTATGGTATTTGTAAAGAACATTGAATGTCCCATGGACTGACAGAAGAAGAGACGAATCTGTCATGGAAGATACTTCTTAGGGTGGAGGATGACAAGATTTTGTCTCATCTGCTTTGGGCATGTTATCAGAAGAGATTAGTCTCTGGAAAAGAACTCCGAATGTGCTAAAGTAGAGGGTTGTTGAAAAGGAGCAAGATCCTCAACACAATGGATTGACACCATGGCTACAACAATGGGCTCAGGCCTGGGCAGTGTTTATTTCTGTTGTACACCCAACAGAATATGTTGTACACCCAATATGCAAAACATATTGCCTTCACTGTAATCAGATCCCCTTTCAGTTATCATGGCTCCTGAAAGATTAACATTCAGTAATAATGACCCCATGTACATCAGTTCTGAGAATATGTAAAAAGCTGGTACTATAGACCTAGTCTTATTAACATAAATAATTATTTTCACTTTCCCTGAGTAGTGCAAATGATTAACACACTGACTGCTAACCAAGAGGCTAGAAGTTTGAGTTCACCCATCTCAGGAGAAAGGCTTAGCAAGCTACTTTTTTTATTGGGGGCTCTTACAGGTCTTATAACAATCCATACATCAATTGTATCAAGCATATTTGTACATATGTTGCCATCATTATTTTCTAAACATAGGTTTTCTATTTGAGTCCTAGGTATCAGCACCTTTTTTTACACACCCCTTTCTCCTTCCCACCCCTATGACCCCTTCATAAATTGTAAATTATTATTATTTTCATATCTTATGCCAACTGTTGCCTCCCTTCCTCTGAGGTTTCCTCTCCCCTCCTCCTCTCAACTTCCCTCTACCTTTCTGGTATCGCTACTCCCATTTCTGTTCCTAAGGGTTTTATCTGACCTGAATTACGTGTGGCCTGAGCTTTATCTGTACCAGTGTACCTGCTCCAGCCTAGCCCACAGTGAAAGGCAAGATTGGGGTCATGAGAGTGGGGGAAGTAAGGTAGGAACCAGAAGAATATAATGGATTTCTTCAGTGCTATATTCACCCTGATCGACTCATCCTTTATTTTTTGTGTCCTTTATTTTTTGGGTGTCCAATTGTCTACAGATGAGTTTTGAGTCTTTCCTCTGACTCACCTCATTCCCAACAACATGCATTGTTTGTTTGTTTGTTTGTTTGTTTAGGGTCTTCTGATACCTGTTACCTGATTCCGTTGACACCTCATGATTGCACAGGCTGGTGTGTTTCTTCTATATGTACTTGTTGCTTCTCTGCTAGATAACTGCTTGTTTAACATCACGCCTTTAAAACCTGAGACAGTATATCTTTTGATAGCCGGGCACCCTCAGCTTTCTTCACCACAGTTGCTTGTGCACCCATTTTGTCTTCAACAATCATGCCAGGAGGGTGAGCATCACAGAATATCAGGTTGTTAGAACAAAATGCTCTTGCATTGAGGGAGGGCTTGAGCAGAGACTCAAAGTCTGTCCACTTCCTCAATGTAAGTAATCTACTTTTGAAAAATCTGTCATTTAAAAGCGTATGGAGAAGAACTATCAAGACCAACAATGCAGGCTAGACAAGAACATGAATTCTGGTAACATAGAAGGCAAGTCTAGCCAGTAAAAGAGGGAATAGTGGACTAAAAAAGTGCTGTTCTTCACCATAATGGGATTGAACAAGTCTTACTCAGGAACAGCTGCCAGAATCCCTTTGAAATTCTACATCTTCTTGCCTTGCACAATAAACTTATATTCTGTGGACACACAAAGACATTTAACCAAAAATTTTTTACAAAAATGTCTTCTGTTGGATTTATAAAAAAAATAATTAATAATTAGAGCCCACCAAACTAATTCAAGATTTCTAGACTCTGAAAGGTAAAGAGGCTCTTGAATTACAGCTGATTCAAAACAGAAATTATCCTACAGATATAAAACACTTTTAAAGTTAAAAGCCTATGGAAGGTAGTTCTACGTGGACGCATATGGAGTGACCAAGAGTTGGAATCAACAGATATCAACTGGTTTCACTTCTCCCTGAAAGAACTTGGTCAAACCCCAATTTGTTAACTCCTCATGCAGAATCCAGGACTTGGATATGACTTTCACAATATACAGTACAAACAGATCTGATCTAGTTCATGAACTTACAAAACCTAAAATCTGCAGAAATACTGGTACAGTGGAGGGGGAGGGAGAGGAGTTTGGTATTTCATCCCACCATGCAGTGGTGTGGTGGTGGACAACAGTTAAGGCATGCACCATACCAAGCATTGTCTGGGTCAAATGTTTCTCTTCTTGAGTTAAAAACTTTTTTGTACCCTACAATTTATAAGAAACAGAAGACATTGATAATAGAATTTTTTGTACATAAGTATGAAAGTAAGTGATAGAAAACATTAGAACAAAACTTTTTTTTTTCCTTTACACTGGGGAGGCAAAAATTTTGCAGTAAACATCAGTAATGATGGGAGGGTGTTGACTATTGTGGTGCTGTAAGAGGCAGTACCATGCATAATTGAGCATGGGATTTTGTGCAAGATAAGTGGTTTGTCGGTATGGCACTTCCTTAAAAAACTAGAAATAAACTGAGCCCCAGTGGCATAGTGGTTGTGCGTGAGACTGCAGCCCACTAGGTTGGAGGTTTCAATCCAGCAGCGCTCTCCAGGAGCAAAGCTGGCCTCCTACTCCCACCACCGGTGGGGGGGGTGATGCCCCCCCCCAAAAAAGCTAGAAATAAATACCTTGCAATCCAGCACCTCCACTCCTAGGCATATGTCTTAGAGAAATAAGAGTGGTGACATGAGTAAGCATAGTACACTCATGTTCATGAAAGCATTCGCAATAGCAAAAAGATAAAAACAATGTCAATGCCCATCAACAGATGAATGGATAAACAAGTTGTGGTCTTGTGCACACCGGAACAATAAAGCAAATGTTAAAGCCAGGAAGCATCTCACTGCATGGATGAACCTAGAGGACATTATGATGAGTGAAGTAAGTCAAAAAGAAAAGACAAATATTGCATGAGAAAACTGTTATCAAAAGACAAGAATGCTTATACAGAGAAGGAAGCATTCTTTGATGTTTCCCAGGAAAGGCAGGGGTAGGGCAGGAGAAGCACTTACGGGACAGCAGATAGGGAAGGCGAAGGCAATACACAAGAAGAGACAAGGAAACACAATAGGGCCAAGACAAAGAAGGAGTCAGATATGAACACAAGAGAAAGGGACAACCAGGATCAATGCTACAACATGCACCAGGGGGCTTTCAAAAGTTCCCGAAAAGTTATCTTTTTTTAAATAATTTTATTGGGAGCTCTTACAGCTATTATAACATTCAGTACATCATCTATATCAAGTACATTTGCACACATGTCGCCACATACATTCCCAAACATTTTCCACTTGAGCCCTTAGTATAAGTTCCTCTTAAAAAAAAAAAACGAAAAGTTATCTTTTAATTTCATTTTTCCATGAAGCCCTCTTGTACAGTTCTTTAACAGTAGTAATAAATAACAATAATTTGTGAGTAGATACACAGGTAAGTGTATATGCTAAGTAAGCTGAGCTCATACAGAAGCACACATGTGTGTAGAGTGGTGGATATTTCTACATTTATATTTGCAATTGCTGCACATATATACCCATATATATAATAGCATACCTAAGAGAGGCTTCTAAAAGTTCATAGTAAAATAGAATTATAAGATAATGGAATTTTCCACAAGTTTTTTGAAAGTCCTTGTGTAGGGGACACAGTTATAGAAACTAACATATTTACTCGTGCATAAGCCAAGTTTTTCAACACATTTTTAATGCAGTTTTGTGGTAAAATTAGGGGCCTTGGCTGATATTCAGGTCAGCTTATACTCGAGTATATACTTTGACATTGTACTTTGGGTACTTTGACATTGGGTCTGCCTGAACCACTAGACCTGAAGACTAAGGACTATAGCCTTAGGAAACAACTAGGTCAATGGCAAAACACAGTTCAAATATTCTACATCCTCGGCTGGTGAGTGCTATCTAGGACCTTATCATCTTAACAAGCAACTACTGGTCTCTTCCCATCTCGAGCACCGGAGGATGAAGAATAAATGAAAATTCAAGGAGGTAATTAGTCTGCAGGTGGCCCATATGAACCACCGCTTCCTTTTGACGGAGACCAGCAGAGCTCCATGGTGCCCTGTGACCAGTACTGACTGCTCTGAACAAGATCGCCCTAGAAGGTCAAAACGATGTTCGAACAAAAGCCAATGCCAAAAAATTAAAAGCCAGGTGATTGGTCAGAAAAAGGCTAGAGGAATCCCCTGAAAATACCTTCTAAGTTGAAATGGAAACCCCTCCCAGAGGTTACCTTCCACCCAGTAATAGACGGGGCTATAAAACAATCAACAGTCCCCTGGAAGCGTGTTCCTCAAGACAGTCAACTTTTTATGAGGCCAGAAGAGCAGCATTTGTTAAAAAATAATTTTAAAGAGACACAAAGACCAGATCAAGAGAAGGGGTTGTCAGGGAAGAAACAGGGAGAGTGCTGACACATTGCAGGGATTATAACCATTGTCACAGAACAATTTGTATGTGAGCTCATAATTGGTCAAACTAACTTGCTATGTAAACTATCATTAACATTACAATTTTTTAAAAAATTCAGGATAAATGGTCCATAATCCTACCTTTGTCAGTAATTATTGAGATAATCCTCAACCTCTCTCATCTAAATATCATTATCTGTCAAAAAGTAATAATAATCTATCCTTTGTGGCACAGCCACTAAAACAAATGAGCATCTGGCTGGTGTTCTCTGTTTTTAGGCTGTGTCAGTCCAGGTAGACTAGAGAAACAAATTCATAGACACACATATGGATATAAGGGAAAGGTTTATATACGAAAGGAATGAAACATTGAGAAAGCATCCCAACCCAGTCCAGTTCAAAGTCATAAGTTCAATATTAGCCCATATTTCCAATACTAATCTATAAAGCCTCCTTCCGACTCACGAAGTCACAGGCCAGTGGGTGCATAATCCCGGCTCGGGCAGGGGTCTCCTCATGGCTCCTCATTTCCAGGCTTCAGGGTCCATCAGCAGTATCCATCGGTGATAGAAACATCTCAGCACTGACAGGCGTCTCTCTGTGGCTTTTCCGGCTGCATACGTCTGGTTCCATCAGGGTAAGGCCATGTGGCTTCTCCTCCGGCTCTTCCAGTTCCTCAGATGCTGCCATCTTGTCTTGTCAGTAGTTCGTCGTCTTGGAGACTGACTCCCAACAACTGGGAACTCATTTCCATGAGGGAAACACCACGAGACTTCCCAGAATTCTCAGGAGAAAGCCATGCCCACACGGAGGCCTCATTGGCTACTCAATGGCTATCTCCAGATTAACAGGATAGACTCCACCCCTACATCTCAGTCATGAAATTGACATCTCGAAAACATGACCACCACGCAGGCTGACATCAGCTAAGATATTCTCAGCTCCGTGTCCTCTTCTGACCCCAGATTGAAGGTAGCTCCTTGTCAACGCACTGCTGCAACCACTGTTGGATGACCTTCAGCAAAATATTTCTGAGAGAGTCTTTGCTTATGTGTGAATCATAGCAAACTATGTATACCACTGAGAGGAGGTCGTGGAGAACTCCAGAATACGTCACTGTACCCATGCAGAACCCGGGTCTAGATCGCGAGGCAGTTGTGTGAATAGACAGACCAAGGGGATACCGCACAGTTCATCATCAGGAAAGGCATACATCGGGGTTCTATCTTCTCACCAGACTTATTCCATCTATATGCTGAGTAAATAATCAGAGAAACTGGCTTCTATGAAGAAGAATGGAGGTTCAGGAGTGCAGAAAGGCTTATGGACTGCCTGTCATGTGCAGGTGACATAATCTTCCTTGCTGAAAATGAGGAGGACTTGAGGCCGTTGCTCATGAAGATCACGGATTGCAGCCTTCAGTATGGATTACAACGCAATGTAAAGAAGACCCAAACCCTCACAGCTGTACCCATTGGTAACATGACCAATGGAGAGAAGACTGAAGTTTCCAAGGATTCTGTCTCACGTGGCTCCACAATCAATGGTCATGGAAGTTGCGATCAGAAGCTCAAAAGATACACTCCAGGGGATAAATCTGCTGCACGAAGACCTCTTTAGAGAATTGAAAATTCTTTTCTAAAGCCAGGACCCAGGTGTGCCTGACCAAACCCATGGCATTTTAAATTGCCTCATGTGCATGTGAAAGTCAGACATTGAATAAGGATGTCAGAATAAGAATCGATGTGCTTGTATTGTGGAGCTGGGGAAGAATAGGGAAAGTCCCATGAACTGTTAAAGGACAAACTGATTTGTCTCGGAAGAAGTGTGGCCGGCGTGATCCTTAGAGGCAAGGATGGCAGGACTACATCCCACATGCTTTGGACATAGTATCAGGAAATCCCAGTCCCGGGAGAAGGGCAGAGAAACAGAGGAAGGCCCTGGACGAGGTGGGTTGACAAAGTGGCTCGAACAATGGGCTCCACCATCAGAACGATTGAGGATGGCAGAGGAGGATGACAGAGGAACGATGGCAGAGGAGGAGGCAGCTTTTCATTCTTTTGTGCACAGAGTGGCTCCGGATGAGAAACAACTCAATGGCACATACCAACAGCACCAGCCCTTGTAGAGATCACAGGCAAATAAACTCAAAGCTCCTGATCTTCAGGAGGGAACGAGGTCTGCCACAACAAGGCAAGGGGGAGGAAGAGTGAGTGAGCCTAGAACTCTGCTTGGCACATAGTAGGTGTCCAAGAAAGAATGTTAATCCAGTGAATGTGCCTCCTCAACTCTGACAGCGTTGAAGACAAATTACAGGCCTCAAATTCTTTGTCTCTCCACATCTAGGGACACTCACATCCTCAAAGGATAGGAGTTAGGATGCTTTCTTGCTTGGTGACGTGAACACCCCAAGGACAAGCTCCCTTTGGAAAAACGAGGTAAGAAAACTGTTGCGCAAGAGAACAGAGTGTATCTGTCTAAATATCCTATTCCATGGTATCAAGAATGATAAGGTAAGGCAACATTAAACTAAGAAAGAATGAAAAGCTAAAACCCCATCGCAGCTGGCGAAGGGAACACAAAAGAACTTACTACATTTAGTTTCTGGGTGGCCCCAAAAGTTAAGGGCTCAACTACTAGCTGGGAAGTTGGGCGTTCACACCCATTCCGAGGCTTCTCAGAAAACAAGCCTGGTGATCTTCTCTGAAAGGTCCCAGGCTAGGACACTCTCTGGAGCAATTCTACTCTGCACACATGCTGTCACTGTGGGTTAGGCTTTACAGCATCAACATGGGAAACTGTCATTGTGGTAAGTCACGAACAGTGGCATATGGACAATGTCATGATTCAGACTCCATGATAGACCTGAAGGTGCTTCAGAGCAGAGGGTAGTTTTACTGCTGCTTCTTTCCAGTCCAGTTTTATGTCGCCCTTACTCGTCCAACTGCCTGCCCTGAATCTATATTGAGCACCACTACAAGCCTGAGTCTTTGCGTCCCATCTGTGTCTTTGCCAAGGTTGTTTTTCTCCTTTGTTCTAACAACCTGGCATTCTGTGATGCTCACCCTCCTGGCATGGTCGCTGAAGACCAAATGGGTACACAAGCAAAGGTAGTGAAGAAAGCTGATGGTGCCCAGCTATCAAAAGATAATTCAGGAAAGATGACCCCTTCAGGACCAGTGGTGAGGGTGGAGATAACAGGAGGGTGGAGGAAAGGTGGAGTAGAAAGGGGGAACCAATTACAGGGATCTACATATAACCTCCTCCCTGGGGTGCAGATGTCAGGGAAGTGGGTTGAAGGGAGACATCGGACAGTGTACAATATGACAAAGTAATGATAATATGTAAATTGTCAAGGGTTCATGAGTGAGGGGGAGTGGGAAGGGAGGGGAAATATGAGGAGCTGATACCAGGGGCTTAAGTAGACGTAGGATGTTTGGAGAATGATGATGGCAACACATGCACAAATGTGTTTTGCATACAATAGATGTATGTATTGATTGTGATGACAGTTGCATGAACTCCCAATAAAATGATTTTTTAATAGATAAATAAATAAGCCAAAGTGGGGGGTGGAGATAAAGTGTCTGGGGTCTTAAAGGTTTGATGTTAAACAGCAGCCAGCTAGCTGAGAAGCAGCAAGCCCACATGGAAGAAGCACACCAGCCTGTGCGATCATGAGGTGCCCATGGAATCAGGTAGCAGGCATCAGAAGACCCCCAAACAAACAAAGCATATTGTTCAGAATGAGGTGGGTTAGAGTAGAGACCAAAACCCCTCTGCAGACAGCGGGACATCCCTCACAGAAGGGTCACAATGAAGGGAGTGAGTCAGCCAGAGCATAGCACCAAACACGCACTCCTCCTCTGGTTCCTTGAGGTTTCCTCTCACACTGTCACAATCCCAATCCAGCCTTTCACTTCAGGCTAGACCAGAACCTGTATACGGGTACAGATCAGAGCTCATGACACATGGAATCCGGGTCAGATAAACCCCTCAGGAATAGAAATGGGAATATTGAGGCCAGGAGGGTGGGAGGAAGGGAAGGAAGGGGGAACTGATCCCAATGATCCACTTATAATCTCACAGAGAGAGACCTTGGGGGGGGGGGCAGAATGAACAACAGAAATCATGGTGGAAGGGAGACAGCAGTCGGTATAAGGCATAAAAATAATTTATAATGTATCAAGGGGTCATGAGAGTGGGAGGGGAGAGGGAGGGGGGAAAGAGGAGCTGACAAATGGAAGTAAAATGTTTAGAAAATGACGATGGTAACATACGTACCAATGTACTGAACAATTGATGGCGAGACTTCTTGTTATCAGAGCCCCAATACAATTATGTTTTAATTTTTCTAATTGTTCTCACTGCCCAGAATGCCCTTCCCTTCCATAACCCGTTCTCTCAGATTGCTGCTCAATAATTCTAGGAAACCTCTGCTGAGCCTGTGTTTCACAACAGAACTAATCACCCCTTTGTTTAGGCTTCTCTTGCATGTAGTAAGCTTTTCATTCAGCTGGTTGCCAGGACTTTGAGGTTCTCGACACCAGAGCGAGATCACTCTGCCAACTCCTGCAGCACTTTTTCCCCAGATTGAAATGAACTCCTGGCCTCCCTTCCATGCTCCAGGCTGTGAAGTAGCACAGCCTCACCACCCTCATACTGGCCTCCAGCATACCAATTTGAACAAAATACCTTTAAAAAACCTGAACTTTTGGGAGCAGCTACAACTGAACAGCCAGAGAAATATTTTTTTTAATAAATGATTTTATTGGGGAGTCGCACAACTCTGATCACAATCCATACACCCATCCATTGTGTCAAGACCATTTGGAATTTGCTACCATCATCATTCTCAAAACATTTTCTTTCTACTTCAGCCCTTGGTATCCGCTCTTCATCTTTACCCTCCCCCCCTCATGAAGCCTTGATAATTTATAAATTAATATTATTTTTTCATGTCCTACACTGACCTATGTCTCCCTTCACCCACTTTTCTGTTGCCCATCCGCTGAGAGGAGGCTATAAGCAGATCATCGTGATCAGTTTTCCCTTTGCCCTGACCCCTTCCTCTGCTGGTATGGTTACTCTCCACATTGTTCTTGGGTTCATCTGTCCTGGATTCCCTTTGTTTCTAACTCTTATCTGTACCCGTGTACTTCCTCTGGTCTAGAGGAGAATTGGGGTTATGATAGTGGAGGACAGGGAAGGACAGAAAAATATTTGTCAGTGTTCTCATAATAAAGTTTGGGGGCTGAGCCCCGGTGGCATAAGTGGTTAAGTGTGGGACTGCGGCCCGCGGGCTTGGCAGTTCAAATCCAGCGGCAGCTCTCAGGAGCAGCACTGGGTAGCGCCCACAACCACCAGAGGCAGTGATGCCCCCCCAAAAAAAAATAACAAATAATAAATAAATAAAGTTTTGGAAGTAATGTTCCTGTAAAGAAACATTAAAGTTTCTCTGTTCTTAACTTTTCTTGCTCATTTATACCAGAATAATGGTGAGTATCTTGAATACCCATGGATATAGAATTCTGCTGTGTTGACGATTAAAAAAAAAATCCCCCTGGTCATACTTACATAATCTTTTGTCAACTTGTGAAGGGGTGGAGTTTAACCCTTGTCATCAGGTCGCAGCTTGATGACCTCATTCGGAGGTGCTAAGGAGATAAAAAGCTTGCTGGAGGCAGGACACAGACACTGCCTGCAAGACATTCTTGGTGACAAGTCACATGAAGCTACCCTGATGGAGCCAGAGCTATGGAGCTGGAGGAGCTACGTGGAGACCCCTGCCAGTGCGGAGGTGCTTCCACCACCACTGGAGGCACAAGACTTTCCACCCACTGACCTGTGATCTCCCTGCATTCAGCATCATTGCACGTGTTGTGTGAGTCTGAATAGGAATTTAGACTGGTATCAGACATATGGGCTAATATCAGACTTAAGGACTCGATCTAGACTGGCCTGAGATATTTTCTTAACATGCAATGACTCTTTATGTAAAGCTCTTTCTTATACACATAGGACTGTCTATGAGAATGTTTCTCTAGTCAACCCAGCCTGACAGACTCAGCAGCTCCACCTCAGCTCACGGTGGTCCCACATGCCACTGAGTAAAACTGCGCAGCATAGGGTCTTCAGTGGCGGGAATCTTTGAAAGTAGGTTGCTAGGCATTTCTTCTAAGGCACCTTTGGATAAACTCCAACTGCTCGTCTTTCAGTTAGAAGCTGGCAAGTGCATTAATTGCACCATCCAAGCTGCTCCCTGGAAATTTCTATAATGCAGAAACCTATGCCAGGTTGGTACAAAGGTAAAAATATTCAGGCCTGCAGTGACAAATCCAGGGAATAAGTATATACACATGACTTCTTGGAGCTCAGCTGCGGTTAGTCATGCCTGGCATTTCCAATGGCCTGCTTTGACATTTCTTCCAATAAACCATAACTTTGGCTTCTCCCTGAATAGACTCACAAGTGATTGGGCCTAATGGCCTGGCTCCCTTCACAGAGTGTTTCTGCGTCTGTTGGGCTCCAAGTGAGTTCCAGGAACACACTGACTCGTGACCCAGTTGTCAGAGGCCAGGTATGGCTTGCTCTCTTCTGACCAGTGTTTCCCAATGTGCCTGATCACAAGATTCACCTGGGCTACTGGTGGAAGAGCAACATTTCCCAGGCCCCTAAGTTCTTCTGATCACAAAAGTTTGGACAAGATGAATTTAGACTGTCTTTGGGAAAGGCATACAAAATGAGACATGGCCAGCCTCATTCCATCCTGTTTGAAAGGATGCTTTTGTAAAGCACGATTCTTCTTAAAAGGAGTAAGAAAAGGCACCTCATAATCTCCTGGCTGTGCCAACATATCTGTACTCTGGATTTTCAGTGCCTACAGAGCTTCTTTCTGCACTGTTTCTCTTCCTCATTGCCTGTGTCTCCCTGTCTTTCATTCCACCTTCCAGCCACTTACAGACACATGAATTACATGCAATCCTATAGGACCGGGTAGGCGTGCCCCTCTGAGTTTCCAAGCCTGTCACTCTTTATGAGGAATAGAAAGCGCCACCTGCTCCCCAGGAGCAGCTGGGTGGTTTTGTGGTTTCAAATCACTGACCTTGCAGATCAAGCCCAGCACATAACCACTAAGCCACAAGGGCACATATCTACTTATATTTCCAATTATATTTATAGCTTATTCTGTAGAGGTGACATAATGGTTTCATATAGGGCGGCTAAGTGCAAGATCAGCCCTTCGAAATCACCAGCCGCTCTGCAGAAGACAGATTTCTAATAAGATTTCTCTGTGCGAAACCATCCCCCTCAAAAACAAGAAGCAAGAAGCAATCTTTTCTATGAAGAAGGCAATCCAGCCCAGGTCAACTTAAGTTCCTGGGTTCTAGGCCAGTCAGAGTCCTCATGAAGCTGCAGGCTTGATGATGAAGAAGGTCCAGGAAAATCATGAGCCATCGAATGCGGAGTTGCATGGATCCAACATCCATGGAAACATGGCAGGGCCCCATCAGCATTCAGGGTCAGGTGGCCCACCTGGGGCTGCCCTTGGAGGCAGACACAGAGTTCCAGCAAGCAAGAAGACTAGGGACAGAGATAGAGAAGGGGTCCCCGGGACTTCTCTTATTAAAAAACACTCCTTTCAGGAGATGTCATGAGGTTGTGACCTGATTGACAGGTTGGATGCCAACCCTACACAAGTGCAAGTTGACATAAGATCTCAGTGCCAGAGTCATCTTCCACACTGAGTTATTCCAAGCCGAGAACTCCAGTAGGTAAGAAAGGCCTCACCTAATACATGGAAACAGATGGAAGAAACAGAAAATTGCACTGACTCTTACATAGTGAGCACATGCATTCACATTTTACCCTTATAGAATGAAAGAATAAAGATGAAAATAGGAAAGCTGAGAAAAGGGTAGAGGGTGGGGGAAAGATGGTGGTGTTGACAAGGGAACAAGTGATCCAAAATCAGGGGCAAGGAGGATGTGGGAGGCCTGGTAGGGGATGATCAAGGGCAATGTAACCGAGAGAAATTACTGAAACCCAAATGAAGGCTGAACATGAGAGTGGAACAAGAGGAAGCCAAAGGAAATAAAGGGAAGAAATAGGAGGCAACGGGCATTTATAGAGATCTAAATACAGGCATGTAAATAGGTAAATATATTTATATATGATGATGGGGGACTAGATCTACATGTATATATTTATAGGGTTATTATTAAGGCCCCACTCAAGAACTTCCTCAATGCAAGAGCACTTTGCTCTATTAAATTGGCATTCCATGATGCTCATTTTCTCAACACAATCATTGAAGATAAATGTGTGCATAAGCAAAAGTGCTGAGGAAATAGGTGAAGCAACATCCCCATAGGAGATGAGCTTGTCAGGGCACAGTGTAGTAACAATGAAATAAGCAACCTTCCTCTAGTTCTTAAATGCTTCCTCCCTCCCACTATCATGATCCCAATTCTACCTTACAAATCTGGTTAGACGAGAGGATATACACTGGTACAGAGAGGAACTGGAAACACAGGGAATCCAGGGCAGATGATCCCTTCAGGACCAGTGGTGAGAGTGGCGATACTGGGCGGGTGGTGGGAAAATGGAGAGTGGGGAACCAATTATAAGGCTCTACATATAACCTTCTCCCTGGGGTACAGACAACAGGGAAGTGGATGAAGGGAGACATTGGACAGTGTACGATATGGCAAAATAATAATCATTTATAAGTTATTAAGAGTTCATAAGGGAGAGGGAAACAGAGAGGAAGGGAGGGGAATGAGGGCTTAATGATACCAAGGGCTTAAGTTAAAAGAAAATGTTTTGAGAATGATGATAGCAGCAAATGTACAAATGTGCTTTGCATACAATGGATGGATGGGTGGATTATGATAAGAGTTGTATGAGCCCCCAATAAAATGATTTTTAAAAAAAAGAAACACAGTCAAGGAAAGAGCAATGGTTTTATTCTTTTTCTTAATCCCTTCTACCTTATCCCATCACCAAGAGTCTTTTGTGACTGCTTGCTTGCTCTGTGGTGAGGGCTGAACTCTAGTGTAGCACACCCATTCTTAGTTTCCAGAGATAGCAGTGTGCACTAGGTGATGAAGAAACATCTCCTTTCTTTGAGAAGTCTTCATGTCTGAATCCACCTTGACTCCTGGGAAACTGGTTCCATCTTCCATCTGTGAGAGGTGGCATTCTTTCTGTTATAGCATGATATACCAAAGAATCAATCTTTACTAATATTCGGGGTTAATGGAAACATTTGTCAGGTAAGGGATTCCAGTCTTAGCCCCCAATACATATAAGGTTGGTTGGTTGGTTGGTTGGTTGGTTGGTTAGTTGGTTGCTTGGTTGGGTTTTTCACCCTTTGTTTTGTTCCCAATTTTTTCTACTCAATTAAGTTTACACAGAGAGACAATGACCTTGGGAGTTCTGAGGACAGAATAGAGCATTATCCTTCTAAGGAAATAGGTCGGACAGGGGATAGGTTTCTACATGAATGTAGTAGAAGGCTCTAGGGAGAGACACCAAGCAAATGATTCAGTCATCCTGGTCTGGATTGTAAAGAGTTCAGGCTCTCTGCAGAAGAATACTTCTTCATCAGTCCCCTTGATCCCCTCAAGTGTATTCTTTTCCAACTTTTTTTTCTGTGTTCAGTCTGCCCTGGAGAGCAATTTTGAGTCTCTAAAATTCTCTGACGTTAGTGGCAGATTTTTTTTGTCCTTTCTCAAAAAATAAAGCTCACAGCCACAGAGTTACTGAGAACTCACAGCCACCCTATCACACAAGGTAGAACTATCCCTGTGTGTTTCTGAGGCTGTAACAGAATAGACAGCTGCATTTCACTCCTGCTGAGCGGCTGGTGGTTTCAAACTGCCCACCTCACAGCCCCAGCGCATAACCACTATGCCTCCAGTGTTCCAATGTCCTTTATCAGGTTAAAGAGATTATTTCCTATTTAAAACTTGCTGAGGGTTTTTTTGTTTGTTTATTTGTTTTTGGGGGGGCATCACTGCCCTCAGGTGGTGGGAGTAGGAGGCCCAGCCTTTGCTCCGTGGAGCTGGAATCGAACCTCCATCCCAGTGGGCCGCAGTCCCACGCACAACCACGACGCCACTGGGGCTCAGCCCGCTGAGAGGTTTTAATCATGAACCTATGTTTTTTGTCAAATATCTTTCTGTATTTATTGAAAAGATATATTTTTTACTCTGTAGTCTATTGGTATGGTACATTGATTTATTTTTGAATATTGAATCCATCTTACATTTTTAAGACTGATTCTAATTGTTCATGTTATCATCATGTTATGTCCTGCTAGATTCAATTTGTCAATATTTTTCTCTATATTCACAAGGAGTCTGGACCATCCTTCTTCCCTTTGTTCTATTATCACAGAAATATTAACTTTAAAAGATAACATGAGTTGAATGCCTTCTTCTGTATTCTTAGAAAGGTTATCTTGAAGTAGGATCATTTCTTCTTACTTAATCATAGTCAAAATCATCTGAGTCAGAAATGTTCTTCATTGGAAGCTCTTTAATTGTTAATTAATTGTCGATGTCCTCAATAGATATAGGACTATTATGGTCATCTATTCCTTCTTGGATGATCTTTGTTCATTTGTGTCTCTCAAAGAACTTGCCCATTTTATGTGTTACCAAGTTATTAAGCATAACATTGCTCATAACATTACTCCTATTATCTCTGGCACTTGTCATCATGTCCCCTGATTGAATCCTGCCATTTAATTAAGCCTTTTCACTTTTTATCTTGGTCCATTTGACTAGAAGTTTATTAATTTTAATTGATCATTTCTAAGATTACAGATTTTGTTTTCATTGATCTTCTCTAAATATCTTATGTTTTTCATTTCTACTCTTTATTATTTTCTTACTTCTGCTTGCTTTAGCTATTTTTAACAGGTTTTTTGGGGGGGCACTTAACACACCTATTACACAATTCAATAGTTCAAACCTATTAAGAAAAGTAGTACAATAATGAGCACAATCAAGTTTACAGAATTTTCTTTCGGGCTGAGCCCCAGTGGCATAAGTGGTTGAGTGCGGGACTGTGGCCCACAGGCTTGGCAGCTCAAATCCAGCGGCAGCTCTCAGGAGCAGTGCTGGGTAGCTCCCACAACCACCACAAGGCAGTGATGCCTCCCCCCCAAAAAAAAAAAACAGAATTTCCTTTCTTCCCCCCACCCCAGCCCATGGTTAAATCACTTTTAAAATAAGTTGGATAATCCCCATGAGTTCTAGTGCTCCCTGCCCCATCCCACGTAGATTGTTTGCTTCGTAACCGGCCCATTTACCATTCCTATCTCCCTGCTACGACATTCCCTTCTTTTTCTAGTTTCTTTTTTTTTCTAGTCTCTTAAGTCATTGGTTTATAATATTCTTTTATAACATAGCTATTTAGTACTTTAAATTTCTAAGCACTGCTGTAACTGTACCTTACAAACTTCTTGCTTACACCATATCTTCACTTTCATTCTGTTGAAAATATCTTTTTTACTTTCTCTTTTCTTTTATGAGTTATTTAGAGATGTCAGTTAGTCATACTTGAGAATTTTCCAAGTATTTTGGAGTTTTTCCAGCTACCCTGATGGCATTTATCTTTCATGCAGTTCTGTAGTGGTCAGAAAACATACTTTGTATGGCTTGAACGCTTTAAATTTACTTTTACTTGTTTTGTGACACAGATATAGTCGATCTTATACATGTTCTATGTGCCCTTAAAAATAAGAATTTTTTAAAAATCTACTGATGTTGAGTGTCAAATTTGCTCATAATGCTTTTTTTCAGTCTTCTATGTCCTTACTGATTTTCTATTTGTCTACTATCAAGAGAAAAGCTTTGAAACATCTCAATGTTAATGATAGATTTTTCTACCTCTCCTTTCAATACTATCAGTTTTATTTAATGTATTTTTATATCTCTATTACTAGTTATATCAACGAGTAGGATTCTTATTTCTTCTTGGTAAAATGAATTTGCTTTCATTATGCAATGAGTTTCTTTACTCCTGGTCATGTTCTTTCCTCTGAAGTATACTTTTTCTGATCTTGGCATAGTTGTTGCCGTTTTCTTTAATTGGTGTGAACAGGACATTTTTTTTCTATCTTCGAGCTATCAATTCAGTATGACTTTGCATTTAAAGTAAGGTTGTTATTTTACGATCAATCAGACAAACTGACTTTTGATTGTGATAGTTAGACCCTTTATTGATATAAACCTGTTGCCCTTGAGTCAACTTTGACTCAGAGAGACAACAGAGGACAGAATGGAGCCACCCCCAGGCTAAAAGTTTTACAAAAACCGAATGACACATCTCTTTGTGTGGGGCAGCTGCAGGGTTTGAGCCACCAACCTTTTGGAGAGAAGCCCAGCCCTTTAACTACTGTGCCAACCAGAGCTCCCGAAAGAGCTGAATTTGCTATCTGTTTCTATATTTCCTACCTTTTTCTTGTTTCCTTTTCTGTCTTTCTATCCCTTCTTTTGGATTATGTTTTCCTCCGCTTCCTTCTCCTTGTTGGCTTATTAGTCAGATCTCTTTGTTTTGTTACCTTCGTGTTGCTTTAAGATTTGTATGATATGATGGTCTGTGCTTCAAATAAGACTAGACCGCATCACCTATAGTTTAAAAACCTGAATACAGTATACTTTTATTTTCCACAGGGGAAAGATGTGGCAATGTACTTTCAAAACGATCACAGCCTTGGAAGCTCTGTGGAACAATTCCACTCTGCCCGAATGGGGTCGCTGTGTCAGGACCAACTCAGCCCTGTGAATTTCGGTTTCAGTTGGTTTCCCTCCCCACTCCCAGTTTGTGTGTGATGGTTGTCATACTTTTTACCAGTACTTTTTATAAACCCAACAATAGAGTCTTAGTAAATTTACCATCCACAATCATATATCTTTTCAAGAGACTTTTTAAAATCATTTTTGTGGGTCTCTTACAGCTCTTTTCATAATCCATCCATCCATTTGTACATATGTGTACCCTTGTGATCATCCTTTTCAAAATATTTTCTTTCTACTTGAGCCCCTGGTATCAGCTCATTTCTCTCCTCCTTCCCCCACTCTCCCTCCCTCATGAATCCTGGATAATTTATAAATTATTATTTTCATGTCTTACACCGATTTCTGTCTCCCTTCACCCACATTTCTGTTGTTCGTCCCCCTTATGTTGATCATTGTGATCGATTCCCCCTTTCTCCTC
Source organism: Nesogale talazaci (assembly GCA_004026705.1). NCBI lineage: Eukaryota > Metazoa > Chordata > Mammalia > Afrosoricida > Tenrecidae > Nesogale > Nesogale talazaci. Next base: position 47,753 of record PVJH01011672.1, on the reverse strand, counting down.
CTACCTTCCCCTACCCTCATGGTATCACTACTCCCATTATTGTTCCTGAGGGGTTGAGCTGTCCGGAATTCCGTGTGTTAAGAACTCTTATCTGTCTGTACCAGAGTACATGCCCTGGTCTAGCCAGATTTGTAAGGTAGAATTGGGATCATGAGAGTGGAGGGAAGAAAACATTAAGGAACTAGAGGAAAGTTGTATGTTTTGTCAACGCTATACTGCACTGTGACTGACTCATCTCTTCCTTGTGACCCTTCTGTAAGGGGATGTCCAATTGTCTACAGATGGGCTTGGGGTCCCCACTCCACACTCTCCTTCATTCACATTGATATGACTTTGTTCTGGGTCTTTGTTGCCTGATCCCTGATCCCATCAACACCTACCTCATGATCACACAGGCTGGTGTGCTTTTTCCATGTGAGCTTTGTTGATGGTCAAGAAAGTTTTTATCACATAAATATCATTTCCTTTCTGTAATCTGGTATAATTTCTCTCTCCCCAAAAGAGGTCCTTTACTATATCCTGCAGCACAGATCCACTAGTGACTAATTTGGGAAGTCTTTATTTCACCTTTGTTTTTAAAGGTAGCTTTGTCTTGTATCTATTTCTGCTTTGATGGTGTTTTGTTGTATCTTTCAGTATACTGCTTTCTAAGGTGGTCCTATCTTTAGAACTGTCTTCTTCTGCTTTATTTCAATGCATTGCCTCAAGGAAAATGCTTCAGTCTACCTAAGGTTATCTGTATATTAGCTGTCTTTCTTTCCTTTGGCTGCTTTTAAGATTATCTTCTTTATCACAATTTAAGCAATGCTCCCTGGTATAATTTCTTCATGTTTCTTCTGCTTGGGGATTTGTTGATCTTCTTGGATGTGTACTTTAGAGCTTTTATTAAATTGATTAAAACTTTCAAACATGAATACTTCAAGAATCTTTCTCCCCCTCCCCTTCAATTCCTTGCTTTCTTAGACTTTTTAATTTCTGTCCTAAAGCTCAGTGATACTCTGCATCGCTTTTGTTTTTGTCTCATCTTTTTTCTCTTGCTATTTCACTCCACTAGCCCTGATGGTGTAGTGATTAGGTTGGGCTGCTAACCACAAGTCCGTCGTTCGAAATTACCAGTCACTCAGCAGGAGAAAGACAAGGCTTTCTACTCCCATAAAGAGCTACCATCTGAGCTGAGCCCCGGTGGCGTAAGTGGTTGAGTGCGGCACTGCAGCCCGCGGGCTTGGCAGTTCAAATCCAGCGGCGGCTCTCAGGAGCGGCACTGGGTAGTGCCCACGACCACCAGAGGCAGTGATGCCCACAAAAAAAAATAAAACAAAAAAAGAGTTACTATCTCAGAAACCCACTGGGCCAGTGCTACCCTGTGGATCATTATGAATCAGAACTCACTCGATGATGGTGAGGTCATTCGTCTGTCTTCTCCAGTGGCCAATCTGTTGTTAATCCCAACCAATGTGTTTGCTATTTCAGATGGTGCCTCTTTTTATCATTTAAAGTTCAAATTTCATATCTGCTATATCTCTCTTAATGATGGTCATGCTTACATATCCTTACCTTCTGGAGCACATGAAGTAGTTATAGTCACTGTTTTAAACTCCTTGCCTGCTAATTCTATCTGTCTGTTCATCGTTTTCTTTCATTTAATATTTTGTTCGACATCTTGGGTCCCATTTTCTCCCATTTTACAGGTCTGATCATTTTTCATACAGCGCTAAGCATTGTGAATTGTATCTTACAGAGTGCCGGATATTTTGTGGTATCTCCCTAGATGGAAATTCAGCACAGCAATAAAACTAAGGGAAATTTTACTCTGAGCAACAAGAGGGATGCGTCTCATAACCAATCTTAAATTAAAGTAGCAATTCATGAAGAACTATATATCCTTCCATTGACATGAAATTCAAAGTGGGAAGCTTTGATCCATGGCCTTGAAAGTGGGAATCGTAATCACTAGTAGGGGAGATATTAGGAATGACCGGATGAGGAAATAGGAAGATTTCTAGAAAGTCAACAGTGTTTCCTCTTCTGACCTGGGTAGCAGGTAGCAAGCACACTTTTCTGTACAGACGGCATGACGCAGTAAAGATAGCTTTCCAATCTTTTCAAAAAGATTACCTGACAGACCCCTCTCTGTCACAGTAAATATAGAGTTGATGCTTTCAAATAATGTCATAATCTCATAGAGCCTAGAGAGAGTCTGTGCCGTGTAACCAGCCTCTTTACGAGTATATTTAAAGACTGTCTCATGTATAACTCTTTTCTCCAATGTTTCTGTACATATTTTATGATATGTTACTACTGTTATTCGCTTCAGCCAAATTGTCTCACCAGCAGTGTCAAAACACTGTTTCCCCTGTTCTTGGCATAAGTGGCATTTTTTAACTTTTGGCAAAAGCCAGTAAAAGATATTTCATTGCTATGTTTGCTTTGACTTTTTTTTTTTTTTGGTAACTCTGTGAACCTTTTTGTGCATTTGTAAGAAATTGATATTTCCTCTTTTGTGTGTTGTCTATTCAATGCTTTTGAGCATTTTTTTCTATTGGATTTTCAGAATTTCTTTATTACTGATTTATGAGAACTCTTTCTAAACAATAGATATCAAGTCTTTGTCTATCCTATGTTGCAGATATTTTTCCTAATCTCATTTTTAAATTTAAGCATAATTTATAGCATAATTTATATGTAAATATGTTCTCACCCTTTCCTTCATAAACACACACACACACACACACACACACACACACACACACACACACTGGAATGGGGAAGAGAACTGTACTCCAGCACCCTCTACTGGCAAAGCTTACTTTAACATCGATAGATGAGTGATACAGTTGGTCAATTGTGCCAGTGCCTTTTAGTGAAAAATAATATTTTCCTAAGTGATCTTATACATCAGCTTATCATACTCGTGGTTTTGTTTCAGGATTCTATTCTACAAATCTATTTGCAAATTTCTGCTAACAACTTACTGTTATAAAACTGTGGATATATAGTAACTTTTGATATTTTATACTGTTACTTGTTCCTTGCTATTCTTTTAAAAATATTTTTGTGGTATTTTTCTTTCAGGTGTATTTTACTATCAACTTACCTATAGTCCTGTTGACTTCATGTGATTGAACTATTGGATTATGTACATGTGAATTATGTGCCAATAAAAGTGTTTCTTTTTCAAAGAATCCACTTGATTTACATTAAATTCATACATTAACTTGGACAAATGCATAATATTCATCCTTCCAATCCAGGTACTTCAAAAAATTAAAATGCCTTTCCTTCTATAAATGGAATGTGTACATTCTATTGCCCTTTGTTAATTATAAAGTGGACAAGTGTGCTATATAAAATATTAAAAATTAATCTACACCCTTACCACTAAGAGATAATTACGACTAAAATATTGATGTATTTCTGTCTAGTTTTCAAATAATGCCTACATATACATTGTTTAGAAATTATACTGAATAGGCAGTTTTTGTCTTGCTTTTAAATCCTAATCGAAACATTTCTCTTATGCTCTTGAATTTCCTCAAAACATCATTATAATGATTACATTATAGTTCCTCTTTTATTTTTTGGGGAGGAGGGGCATCACTATAGTTCCTCTTTGAGTAGCATAATTTGTTTAAAGATCTTTATATTGCCAAGCATTTCATCATTAACTTTTCAGTCATATAGACTATGCTGCAGGACAAGGAGTCAAGAGGACATCCAGGGAGAACCACCTGCTCAGCACTCCTGAGGCCAAACCAGGAAATTAAGAGGTTTGAATATTGGGAGGCTGGCTGCTAAAAATAGACTCCCTATACTAGGATCCAGTTTAGAACTCCCCCTTTGATGTTCACCCACGAAGCTATTTGAGAATGCACTCACATGCTCTAAGTTCACTGCGTCTGCTTGCAGGCTCCACTAACCCCTCTCCAGGACCAGAGGAGACATCACCTGCCACCCCTTCGGGGCCCCTGGTCCTGCAGCGAGCAGTGATTTCCCCACACTGCTGTTTAAAATTGGTCCTAAGCCCAGGCTCTCAGAGAGCCTCGAGAGCTAGCCACAAGACCTCACACCCCAGGTCCCTGCACCTCTCACCACCTCTCGCCTGCAGTCTAGGCCTGTGTAACTCCCCTCCCCAGCAAGGACCTGAGAGACTACATTGGCCATCCTGTTCCCCCCTCTCCCCAGCTCCATGCCTGCTAGCGTGGGTAATAATAGGCAATTAGACAATAATTTGCAGCTATTGAAGAGCCCCTGAGATATGTACTTGTGGCCAAAGACAGTTTCACAGAGCACAACCAGACAGAGGGACACAGGACAGCCGTCAGGGGCATAGGCAGATGCCATGGGACCCAAACTCTGCTAAGCTGGTGCTCCATCCTGTGAGGGACAGCATGGCACAACGTGGATACCAAAGCACCCCACAGAGCTCATTATAAAAAGCAGAGAGGGCATCAATTAGACTAAACCCCAGGAAGAACTCACCAAGGCATATGATAGCTAAATTATCCAAATGCATGGAAAAAGAGAAAAAGTTAAGAGCAGCAAGAGAAACAATGGTGGTCATATACAATGGGGCTCAGGTCAGAATACACTCAGCCCTAGGAGCAAAAGCCTTGAAGAGGTTTCTGAAAGAAAACAATGCCAACTCAAGTATCTTCTTTTTTTTTATTTTGGGGCATCACTGCCCTCTGGCGGTGGGAGTAGGAGGCCCAGCCTTGCTGCTGGATTTGAACCTCCAACCCAGTGGGCCGCAGTCCCGCGCACAACCTCTATGCTACCAGGGCTCAGCCCCAACTCAAGGATCTTCTATCCTGCCAAACTATCTATTAAGATAGACAGCAAGGTAAGAGTCTACCCGGACAAGGAAAACTCAAAGAATATGCCGTTAGACACCCAACCGTGTATAAAATATTTACCGACTCATTATGGTCAGAAGACCAACATCCACCAAGCACAGGCAGGAAACCACCATACAGCCCCAACACACTGATAACAATTACCAAGATGACATGGCCTTAGCGGGGAAAGAAGGCCAAATGGAAGCCTCGCACACAAGCACAGCACAATGATATTAAGGGAGATAGGAAAATACCCAGCACAAAAGGTACAAGATGACACCAATGAATCCACAGATGTTGATAATAAGGCTGAATGTCAATAGCCTCAATCCGCCCATTAAAGAACAAAAGCTAGAAGACTGGTTCAGAAACTATAACCCAACAATATGTTGCCTGAAAGAGACACATTTTAAGCTAGCAGACAAAAGCAGGGTAAGAATAAAAGGCCGGTGAAAGAAAAAACAAACAAACAAACAGGCAAACGGCAGCTTAAAAAGAGCAGGGGTTGCAATCCTAGTCTCTGACAAAATTGACCTCAAGGTGTAAACCATAGCAAGAGACAAGAAAAGCTACTAGCTAACGGTCAAAGGAGCAGTAAACCAAGAACCAGTGAGCCAAATAAATATACACACCCTCATGAGAAATCTGTGAAATCTGTCAGACTATTCAAAAGACGAAAAAAGAAATCATAGACTCAACAACATAGTAGGTGACTTTAATACACCACTGTCAGAGAAAGATTAATCACTGAGAAAGAAGCTCTGGAAGGAGGCTACAGAGCTAGATGCCACGATTTGACAACTGGACCTGATATACATGTACAGAACCTTGCATCCAAGTGCAAAAAGTCTCACATTCTTTTCAAGTGCACATGGCTCATTTTTTCAAAATAAATCACGTGCTGGGGCACCAATCAAGCCTGACTAAATTCAAACACATAGAGATTACTCGGACATCCTCCTCTATGTGCCATAAAGCTGGAGAGCAGCAAAAGGACTACCAGGAAAAAAAGGGACAAACAACTGGAGGATGAGTAGCTGTCTTCTACAACAGGAATGTGTCCTGGCACAGACTAGAGAGGAGTTGAGGAATATTCTAGAAACTGAGGAGAATGAAAATACAATGTACCAAAAGCAAAAGCAGTTATCAGAGGTAGCTTACTAGCAATAAGTGCACGTATGAAAAAGGAAAAGCAACTTATGACCGATACATTATCACAAAACCTCCAGAAACTAGAACAGAGTCAACAGAACAACCCCTCGATTAGCAAGAGAAAAAAATATTAAAAATCAGAGCAGATTTAAACCAGTGGGAAGATAACAGAACCATGCAAAAAACCCATATTGCGAAAAGCTGGGGTTTTTTAAAGAATCAACAGAATCGACAAACTGCTAGCAAGCCTAACCAAGGAAAAGAAAGAACAAGCATCAATAGCCAGTTGAGGGATGAAACAGGGGAAATCACAACAGACCCCAATGAGATTGAAAGGATATCACAAAATACTATGAAAGTCTGCCTTTTAATGAGTTCAACAATATGGAAGACAGGTAAATACTTGGAGGCACAGTCTCTCCATACATTATTCCAGAGAGAGGTCAAGAACCTCAACAGACCCCTAGCAAAAGAAGAAACAGATATGGTCATCAAGAAACTACCAACCGAAAAAGCTCCCGGAGCAGATGGCTTCACAGAAGAATTCCACAGGCATTCATGGAAGCGCAGACACCAATCCTCCACAAATTATTCAAGAGCATAGAAAAGGATTCCCAAACTGATGCTATGAAGCCAGTATAACTCTGATACCCAAACAGTGCAAGAATCCCAGAGAAACGGAGAACTGCAGATTGATATCTCTGATGAACATAGGTGCAAAAATCCTTAATAAAATATTGGCCAATAGAATACAGAAGTATGAAAAATATTTCATCCACCATGATCCGGTAGGATTCATCCCAGAAAGGCAGGGATGCTTTAACATCTGGAAATCTATCAATATTATGCGCCACATTGTATAAGAAAAAGTATAAATATTGCATATTACTGAGAGATGAAGAAAAAGCATTTGACAACATCCTTTCCTAATAAAGACACTCCTGAAGATAGGAAGGAAAAGAAGAAGAAGAAGAAGAAGAAGAAGAAGAAGAAGAAGACAGAAATGGAAGGAAAGTTCCTCGAGTTAATAGAAGCTATCTATGCAAAGTCAACAGTCAACACCATAATCAATGGAGAAAAGGCAAAAGCTATCTGACTGAAAAAGGGGTCCAGACAAGGATGCCCCTTGTCCCCACCGCTATTCAACATTATCCCGGAGGTCCTAGATAACAACATAAGACGTCAGAAGGGTATTAAATATATCCAACTGAGAGAAGAGGAAGTGAAACTATCGCCATTTGCGGACAACACTGAAAATCCCCAAAGCTCCACAACAGGAGTACTGACAGCGATGGAGGACTATGGAAGATACAAGATCAACAAACACAGGCATTTATAGAGGTCTAAGTAAGGCAAGTACATCGGTAAATATATTTATATATGATGATGGGGAAATAGATCTACATGCGTATACTTATAGGGTTAGTATTAAGGCAGCAGATGGACATTGGACCTCCACTCAAACACTTCCTCAATGCAAGAACATCTTGTTCTATTAAATTGGCATTCCATGATGCTCACCTTCGCAACATGATCACTGAAGACAAAGTAGCTGTAAAAGCAAAAGTGGTGAAGAAAACTGGTGGTCCCCGGTTATCAAAAGAGATAGTATCTAGGGTCTTAAAACCTTGAAAGTAAACAAGCTCAGAAACAACAAATCCCACATGGAAGAAGCACACCTGTCTAATGAAGACAGGACTTTTTCACAATTGTCTCCTCCAAAATATTAAGCAAATATTACAAACTATTTGCCACCTCAGAAGTTTGGAGTTATTCTCCCTAAAGGCATCAGCTATCTAGAGGCCTTTGTCTCTCCCATAAAAGAGAGGGCTGACTCCCTGCTGTTAGGACAGTGGGTCACTTTCCCAAAAATCTTTAGCTAAATCTAGTCTCCTTTATGTGTAATTAGGGAATTTGGATGTCTCCAAAAGATATATAAGAGTTGGTCAGAACAAAGGAGCTCTCTCACCCTCTTGCCCTCTGACCCCCTCTCTTGCCTCTGCTCCCCCAACTCCTCTCCCTCTCCTCCCTGTTTCCTTTCCCCATGTGTCCTCTCCTCACTCCTCATTCTCTCTCCACATGGACTATCAAGCAGGGTTGAGGTGAGCATGCTTCTATGAAATGTGTTTGACTTCATTATTTCTCTCTTTAATATTTTCTATGACTTTACTATAATCTTTAATTATTACCACTGCACCTCCCGGACCCATGATCAGATGTTAGAGGCTGATTACTTTGACACACCAACCTGTGTGACCACCAGGTGTCAAAGGAATCAGTTATCACGCATCAAAGAACTAAAAATCATATCATTGTGTACCCACTTTCCTGATGTGATCACTGAAGACAAATGTGTGCATAGGTAAAAGTGGTGAAGAAAGCAGAGGGTGCCCGACTATCAAAAGATATAGTGTCTGGGTCTTAAAAGGCTTGAAGGTAAACAAGGAGCCATCGAGCTCAGAAGCAACAAAGCCCACATAGAAGAAGCACACCAGCTGTGTGACCACAAACTGTGGAAGGGATCAGGTATCAGACATTAAAGAACTAAAATTACATCATTATAAATGAAGGGGAGTAGAGATTGGGGACCCAAGGTCCATCTGTAGGTGAAGTGACATCCCCTTACCAAAAGGCTGCAGGGAGAAGACAAGACAGTCAGGGTACAGTGTAGCAACAATGAAATATGCAAATTTCCTCTAGTTCTTCAGTGCTTTCCCCATACACACATTGTCATGATACTAATTCTACCTTACAAATCCTGCTAGATCAGAGGATGTACACTGGTATAGATAGGAACCAGAAACACAGGGAATCCAGGACAGATGATCCCTTCAGGACCAAGTGGTAAGATACCAGGAGTGGCGATACCAGGAGAGTGGAGGGAAGGTGGAGTAGAAAGGGGGAACTGATTACAAGGGTCTACATGTAACTTCCTCCCTGGGGTATGGACAACAGGGAAGTGGATGAAGAGAGACATTTTCCAGTATAAGAAATAACAAAATAATAACAATTTATAAATTACTAAGGTTTCATGAGGGAGGGGGAACCGGGGAGGATCTGGGCAGGGGAGTGAAAAATGAGGAGCTAATACCAAGGACTTAAGTAGAAAGAAAATATTTTGAGAATGATGATGACACAAATGTGCTTTCCATACAATGGATGGATGGATTGTGGTAAAAGTTCTATGAGTCCCCAATAAAATGATTTTGGGAGAGCATCACTGGCCTCTGGTGGTCATGGGAGCTACCCAGCCTTGCTCCTGGAGAGCCACTGCTGGATTTGAACCACCAAGCCCGTGGGCCACAGTCCTGCACTCAACCACTATGCCACCAGGGCTCAGCCCTAATAAAATGATTTTTTAAAAATCAACAAACAGAAATTTGATTTGCTATATTCATTGGACAAGACCATGGAAGAGGAGATCAAGAAGTCAGTAGCCTTCACAATAGCCAAGAGCAAATGGAAACATCTGAGGATATATTAAACAACAACAAAAAAAAAAACTTTATACAAGGAAAAGTACAGAACCCTACACAGGAAACCAAAAGTGACCTTCACCAATAAAAGGATATTCTGGGCACATGGATCAGAAGACTCAATATAATAAAGATGTCAATCTTACCCAAGGATCCATATAAATGTAATGCTACCCCAATTCAAATACCAAGAACCTTCTTCAAAGAATTGGATAAACTGACTACTGATGTCATATGTAGAGGGAAGAAGTCCAGAATTAGCAGAGAACTCCTCAAGAAGGACAAGGCAGAGGGCTCACTTTACCTGACTGTTACACCCACCACACAGCCACAGTGGTCAGACCAGTGTGATCCTGGGATAATGACAGATACTCAGACCAATAGAAAAGAACAGAAAACCCAGAAATAAAACCACCCCCATGTGGGCAACTGATCTTTGACAAGGACCCAAAAGCATCAAGTGGGAGGCAGATGGCCCCTTTCACAAGTGGTGCTGGAAGCAATGACTATGCACCTGCAGAACAATGAAACAAGATGTGTATCCACCCCGTGCAAGAACAAAGTCAAGGTGGATCATAGACCTAGAAGCAAATCCCCAAGCTATCAGGACCATCAACGAAAGAATCAGGACAAACCTCAGAACCTTGGCTCGGGGAAGACATAGGCTAACTGCAATAGGGAAGGATACACACACAGGGGAAACTGAAATTGACAAGTGGGATATTCTAAGGATAAAACACCTTCACCAACAGGGTAGCAAGGGAACCCACAGACTGGGAGAGGATTTTTAGCAATAACAACTAAAACTACAATACCCTCCTATCTTGCAAAAAGAGGAAAACGGTTAAATCCCAGATGAAGTGGGCAAAAGACCCAAACAAAAGTTCCACTAGAGAGAAGACCTGAATGGTCAATAAACATATGAGGAAATGCTCCTGATCACAAACCATCAGAGGAATACAAATTAAGACAACCATGAGATACCATCTAACACCAAATCATAGAGCAGCAAATTGGAGGGGAGGTGGCGAGACAGGAACTCTCCTCCACCGCTGGTGATCTTGCAGATACATACCACCTTCATGAAAGCAGTCTGGTGATATTTAGCACAAATGGAAATTCAGCTACCTTATGAACCAGTTATCACTCAACAGGACATGTAGTCAGAAGAGATAAGAAATAGACCATGCCAAGTCGTCCGCACTCCAATGTTTCTTACAGCACAATTCACAATCGCTAAGGATTGCAAGCAACCTACATTTCCATTGATAGATGAATGAATTAGTATTTGTTGGCACATACACACAACAAAGTACTACACATCACTAAAAAGCACTGATGGTTCCATGAAGCACATCGATGGAGATGGAGGGAATCGATGGAGATGGGGGCAACAAAAGGACAAGTATAACTTGAGTCCCCTGAGTTTTATAATCAGCACAGTAGGTATAGAAGAAAAGTCACTTTTCTCACACTGTACAGGTTGCGGTACAAGCAGTCGGAAGGAGGGGGGCCAAACTGAAAGAGGTACATGTTACTCCACCACAAAAAAAGGGGGAGGGAGAAGGGACCTGGAAAAAGGGGTGGGGAGAGATGATGGCACAGAGGGAGAAGGGCACTAACCCACTCTGGGGGAGAGTATTGTTTATGTCTTCACAGAATTGGGAGTGTGCATGCAGAACCCACCATAGGACACCAAGCCCTGAGGGCAACATAACCACATGGAGAAATGCACGAAAAGATTGGCGTACAGGGCTGGCCTCAATCTGAGCCAAACCAACTCCCCTCCCTAGAAGCATGTGCTACAGAGAACAACACTAAACCTACGGGCTGGGGAGGGGAGCTGGCATGCCACATCCACACAGAAGCAAACCAAGAAGGAAAAAGAGAAAGGAACAGTCTAGACCCCATGTCAGCACACTGAGCCCAGAAGATGACTTACCTGCACAGAGTGGCTAAGGCACAGAGAAGACTGTAGGTCCAACAACAGCTTGAGATCTGATGTGCTTTCACTGGGGCCTACCACGACAGAGGACAGTGCTGGGGACACATGGCATATCAGCAACAAGAGCAAAACCAAGCCATAATGCCCCTGAAAAGTGCCCAAAATAGATTTCAGGTTAGGAGGGGCAGCTCATGGAATTCCCCCAGAGGCAGTGGGAAGACAGTCATCAAGTTCAGCAAAGAGGCCTGGAATTATGTAGGGGTTTTCTTTTGTTTTTCCTTTTTCTCTCTTTTTTTTTCTCAATCTTTTGTTTTCTTTTTGTTAGGTCTGTTGATGCTGGGTGCCTACCTCTATAAGATAGGCATGGGAAGCAAGCTTGAAGAGAAAGTAATGGGACGTATGGTCCCGGAGGGACTACGGGAAGAAGGAGGTGGGGGAAGGGAGCAGTGACCAAACAACGCCATAGACAAGGGAACAACTAGGGCATTAAAACCAACAAGGAGAACAGACAGATCCTGGAGGTGTTGGAGCAGCAGCAATCTGAGAGGAAATATGAAGAGGTGGAAGTAGGGTGAGCATGATGGTGGGAAGGTGGAAGGGAACAAAGGAAAGACGCAGGAAGCAAAGCTGTGGATAGAGGTTTGCGCATAGATGTGTATATATGTAAAAACTTTAGTTCATAAAAATAGAGGTCTTAAATTTTTTTTATTAAAAAAAGAGGTGGGCTGAGCCCCGGTGGTATAGAGGTTGTGCGCAGGACTGTGGCCCACTAGGCTGGAGATTCAATTCCAGGAGCAACTCCACAGGAGCAAAGGCTGGGTCTCCTACTCCCACCTCCAGAGGGCAGTGATGCCCCCCCAAAAGAATAGAGGTATTGGCATATGTACATATATTTATGTGGCAAAACAGTGAAGTAGTGGACAGGCTTTGGGCTTCTGCTCATGCCCTCCCTCAATGCAAGGACACTTTATTCTGACAACCTGGCGTTCTGTGATGCTCACCCTCCTGGCACGATCACTGAGACAAAATGGGTGCATAAGCAAATGTGATGAAGAAAGATGATGATGCCTGGCTACCAAAGATAGAGCATTTGCAGTTTAAAGGCTTGAAATTAAACAAGCAGCCATCTGGCAGAGAAGCAACAAGTCCATGTGGAAAAAGCACACCAGTCTGTGATCATGAAGTGTCGCCGGGAACAGGTAACAGACACCCACAAATAAACATACAAACCACATTGTTGAGAAAGGGGGTCAGAGCAGAGAGACCCCAAGTCCATCTGTCAACATTAGGACATCCCCTCACAGAAGGGTCACAGGAAAGGGATGAGTCAATCAGGGCACAGAATAGCACTGATGAAACACACACTATTCCTCTGGTCCCTTGAAGCTTCCTCGACCCCACTATCATGACCCCACGACCCCCTTTCACTGTGGGCTAGACCGGAGCATGCGCACAGGTACAGCTAAGCGATAAAAGCCCATGGCACAAGGAATCCAGGAACAGGAATGGGAACAGTAATACCACGAGAGTAGAAGGAAGTGGGGAGAGGAAAGGAGGAAGGGGAAACCTATGGCTATGCTCAACCCATAACCATACACACACCTCTCCCGGGGAAGGAACAACAGAAACCATGGGAGACGGGAGACAGTCGGTATAAGATATGAAAATAATAATAATTTATAATTTATCAAGGGTTCGCAAGGGTGGGGTGGGGAGGGAGAGAAAAAAGAGGAACTGAACCACAGGTTCAATAGAAATTAAATGTCTAAAAAAGATTGATGGCAACATATGTACAAATATGCCTGATACAAGTGTATGGATTGTTGTTAAGAGCTATAAGATCTCTATATTTTAAAAATAGCAATTTACCTGAATGTCTATTTCTTCAATTTTAACTTTAATTTTAATTTTAAAGGTTTTCTCTGCCTAGGCACAGTGCAAACTTACTCTGAACTGGAAAAGGTTTGGCGTAAAATACGGGGTGGGGACATGGCCCTGGTGTGCCTCTCCCGGGTGATTCCCCACAATTAATTTTGCTCAGCAAGATCCCCATAGCATCAGCCTCACTAGAGGCAGCAAACAGGGGGCCTCCTGGGCCCTCGGGGCTGCAGCAATCTCCACTGGATGAATCCCTAGTCCTTGAGCCCCTCTTCCTTTCTTTCTAGTTCATGCCCTCTGGTAGTTATCATCCTTAGTTGCCATGATGTCTGTCCCAACTTCTAACTACCTAAGTATAAGTCTGTACTTCATGACTCCTTAATAAAAATCTCTAAATCCCCCCCAGATGTGTACCCAATTGGTTTTGCATTTTTTTTAATCATTTCATTGGGGGCTCTTACAACTCTTATCACAATCCACACATCCATCCATTGTGTCAAGCACATTTGTACATTTGTGGCCATCTTCATTCTCAAAACATTTGCTTTCTACTTGAGCCCTTGGAGTCAACTCCTCATTTTTCCCCTCCCTTCCCCACTATCCATCCCTCACAAACCTTTGATAATCTATAATTTTTGTTCATGTCTTACACTGTCCGATGTCTCCCTTTATCCACTTTTCTATTGGTTATATGGAGATCATTATGATTGGCTACCCCTTTCTCTTCACCTTCCCCTTCCTTTCTTTGTCTTGTTGCTCTCATTATTGATCCTGAGAGGTCCTGGATTTCCTGTGTTTCCAGCTCTTATCTGTACCAGTGTACATCCTCTGGTCTAGTCGTATTCATAAGGTAGAATTGGGATCATGACAGTGGAGAGGGAGGAAATATTAACAAACTGGAGTAAAGTTATATGTTTCATCAGTGCTATACTACACCCTGACTGACTCATCTTCTCTCCACAACCCTTCTATAAAGGGATGTCCACTTGCCTACAGATAGGCTTTGGGTCTCCACTCTACACTCCCCCTCATTCACAATGATATGATTTTTTCGTTGTTGTTCTTTGATGCCTGATGCCTGTTCCCATTGACACCTCATGATCACACAGCTGGTGTGCTTCTTCCATGTGGGCTTTGTTGCTTTTCAACTAGATGGCCATTTGTTTATCTTCAAGGCCTTCAGACTCCAGTCACTCCATCTTTTGATAGCCAGGCACCATCAGCTTTCTTCACCACATTTGCTTATGTACCTGCTTTGTCTTCAGCAATCATGTCAGGAAGATGAGCACCAAGGAATGCCAGCTTAATAGAGCAAAGTGTTCTTTGCATTGAGGGAGTACTTAAGTAGAGGCCCAATGTCCCTCTGTCCTATGATGTGATGGCCTCCTACTACAAAGCAGGAATACCAATCCATAATAAGTTGGTAGAGGAGATCGACTTGTTTTCTATATAAGACATCACCCAACTCTTTACCGAAGTTCTGACTATGAACTAGGACTTTCTAGAATGGTGTTTGACTCACTGAGGAATTACCTCTTCAAGAATCCTTTTCTTTCAGAATTAAACCCTTGGTATATGGATATCAAAAACCTGTGGTGGTGCAATGGTTAAGCACTCAGTTACAGCTGAAAAGCCAAAGGTTGGAATGATTCCTGTGCTCTCCACGAGAAAAAAAAACCTAGTGACCTACTTCTATAAAAATCGACTCATACTGATGCTATGGAATGCTATACACACACACACACACAGTTTTCAAATCAATTTCAACTCATGGTGGTTTATTAAAGGAGGAAACACGTAATCGTGTGTGTGTGTGTGTGTTCCATACCCTGAAGAAAAAAATCTCACTTACCACACTTCTTTCCATCCTGAGGTATCATGCACAGTAGCTTGGATTCTGTTGTTTCACCTTCAGTCTCAACTGTTAGCACACACACACACACACACACATACACGGCCCACGGTTCATCTTGGGAGGAGTTTCTCACTGAACAAGTGCTCCAGATATCAGAAACTTTTTAAAATCATTTTACTGGGGGTTCTTACAGCTCTTCTCACAATCCATACATCCATCCATTGTGTCAAGCACATTCGTACATATGTTGCCCTCATGATTCTTAAAACATTTTTCTTTCTACTTGAGTTCTTGGTTTCAACTCCTCATGTTTTTCCTTCCTTCCCCTACTCTCCCTTCTGCATTAACCCTTGATAATTTATCATTTTTTTCATGTCTTGCACTGACTGATGTCTCCCTTCACCCACTTCTCTGTTCTTCATCCCCCTGGTGTGTCAGGGGGAGGGAAGGGGTGCTAACATATTGATCATTGTGACTGGTTTCCCATTATCAGAAACTTCTTTCAACCAACAATTGATACTAGGTTCCTAATAGCAGGTCTCAGGTGGATATTTGGAAAATAAATCACATCCATGAGATTGAGAAGTTCATGGACAGCAGAAGGGACTAAAAGGGTCAGGGCGGTTACACTGCACTTGGGTCCTTGAGCTCCGAAAGCCAGAGCTGTGACACAGAAAGAACCCAGACTGTGTGACATCAGTCTCACTGTAGGTAGCATTTGTGACTTTTCTCTATTCCCTAGAAGCTGGCCCAAAGCTGGTTAGAGGTGTGTACCACAAATATTTGTTGAAAAAACACAGACTGTATGATATCTTGATGATCCGTGTCAAGGTTAGTTAATCTTCCTTGGTGCCGTGAGTCAAGAAAGAACTTCTGAAGGAGTTGGAAACTAAACAGTAGAGATGTGGAGAGGAAGAGTATTCTGGGCAGCACACAGCCCACAGAAAGACAAAGTGGGCTTCAAAGGGTTCGAGTGTCCAGGAAGCTGAGGCCTTCTGCATGATTGAATCAGAAGGTCATGGGCTGCACTTAGAAAAAGGCACAGCGATTGCCTTGTTTCTGACTTCTTCAACTCGAGTAGGAAACTCACTTATAGCTTGTCTCTTTGGTTGTTGTTGTTTTCGCTGCCCCTTGGACATAGAACTCAGCTGCCCTAGGGTTTGTTGTTGCTGCTGCTGCTGTTATTGATTTGATTCTGAACCTGTGCAGAGTAGAAACACTTTCATAGGGTTTTCAGGTTATAACCTTTCAGAATGAACCACCAGGCCTGTCTTCCCCGCTGCCTTCTGCGAGGACTGCTAGTCGTCCAGTGCTTAACCGATGGCACCTCTCAGGGACTCCCTCGGGTGCACTCTTTGATCATCTTTGCAAAGTACTTTGCCTCGAGCATCTTTTAGAGGCGGCCAGATCGTCACAGGCACACCTGGTTCCTGGCTCACAGCCTATGGGCCCCGTGCTTCAGAGAGGAACGACAAAGGTCTTGGAAACCCACAGAGGCAGTTCTGCTCTGGCCTCTTGGGTCACTGCGAGTCGGAATTGACTCAACAGTAGTGGGTTTTACAATAACAATCGTAGAAACCACTCGACTCTCCCTGCTCTTGCGAGGACGCTAATTCAGAGCAACCCTTTAGGACAGGATGGGACTGCCCCGATGCGTTTCCAACACTGTCGCCTTTCTCAGGAGTAGAAAGCTCTTTCTCCCAAGGAGTGGCTGGTGGCTGTGAACTGCCCACCATGCCGATCGCAGCCCAACACTACGTCACTATGCCACCAGGGCTCCTTTGACAAACAGGTTTCCTGACCCCTGACAGGAATTGCTTAAGGAACTCTAGAGCCGAGGGTCCTGAGAGATGAAGGTGAGCTTTGAAGACGGCGAGTTTGATATTCAATACTCACAGACTAATAAAAAGACTTGCGGGGGTGACCAGCTGACTCAACTTCAACTCCTGGCAAGAACTTTGCTTCATGGGGTTTTCAGGAGCTGATTTTTCGGGAGTTGACAGACCCTCGAGACTTTTTCCCAAGTGCCTTAAAGTTAAAGAGGACACCCCAAATCTCAAATATAATTTGAGAGTATTTATGAAGTCATAGAGAGGTCAAAGACACAGCATGCAAATGAGGGAGACCGTGCCCAGGGGGTCATAATGGCATCCAAGGGCTTGCTGAAGATCAGAGACTTCAAAAGAACATGGGAGGGCAAAGGGGGCAATCACAAAGTACGCTTGGCAGATGCAGACATCAGTCGCAGGTGGCATCGCGGAAGCAGGAACGGGACCTTGATGGGGATGCTTACTTTGCATTAGATCCGAGAGCTCAGAAGATTGGTCCAGGGTCTCCCGACCATAGCAGTCAGGTCACGCCTCATGACTAAGCAATCCCAGTATGGCAGGCTCCATCCAGACACACACTGGCAAGCCCCTCCAGGAAACTGCCCTTCCGTCAGCTGGTCCCTGGAGTGGAAGCAATCCACTCTCCAATCCACTCTGCCTGAGGGCGAGACTGCTCACATCTCTGGTGAACGAGGGCTCGTCTTGCCCTCAGGCAGAGTGTATTGGAAAGTGGATTGCTTCCACTCCAGTGACCAGCTGACGGATTCTGCAAATGGATTTTGATCTCTCATAACCTTCTGCTCAGAATTTTAGATGAGCTCAAACCTCCAATCTTTTTACCTACTGTCTCAACATCCTGATTAGCAAAAGAACTGAGCAGAGAATATATGCAAATGACACTAAAGGCAACATCTTTTTAGTCTCTTTCCATTCAGAAAAGTTCTTCTGTTTGTCCTCACCTTTCATGACCCTCGCTAACTCAAAGAGGCACATCCAGTCCGTTAAGAACACATTTATTAACAGTCTGCGACATGTTTAAGCTGGAAGCCAGGTAAGTTATTTCATCTTCCCTCCTTTTCAGGGGTGTAGGTCTAACTCACAGAAACATATACTGTCTAATTTTCAAACAAAAATACTGTGTTTTCCTTATTGCAAGAGTTTGGGGCCCATGCATGGCTGAAGCAGGTTTTCTTCAAAAGATAGAAATCAGAAGGGATTTTTTTTTTCTGGAAGATGTCTTAAAAGTTATCAAATAAACTATGTGAGTCCCAAATTTTTTGTCTTTCATTTAGTTCTTTTTTATTGGAACGCAATTCACATATCACACAGCTTAATATTCAATCATATTAAGAAGAGCTTTGCAATCATCACAATTTCAGAACGTTTTCTTCTTTCTCATCCTCATAGTTTTCTCCTCGTTTTCCCCCTGTCTTTCCCACCATGTCCCCGGGTAATTATTAATCCAGTGACTGTCTCTATAAATTTACCTGTCTGAGATTTCATATGCAGAAAGTCATACAAAACACAAGCAAGCTGTCTGATGACAAGGCTATTCACATCTCTGGACTGTGGTCAGCGGGGATTCACAGGAGGGTTAACCCATGTGGAGACTGCAATGGGTCTCGGGTTTCCACATAATCCAGGGCCTCCAGCAAACCAAGTGTTCACAATCTGAGTCCTGATGCCATTCCCTCCTTAGGATTTGGATTTTATTATTCACAATCTTTGGATCACATGAGCAGGTATGTTTCTCCCATGTGGACCTAGTCGATGCTCACTGAGATGGCTGTTTGTTTGAAGACAAGCCTTTCAGATTCCCAGACACCATTCTTTCTGATAGCTGGGCACAATCTTTGGATCACATGAGCAGGTATGTTTCTCCCATGTGGACCTAGTCGATGCTCACTGAGATGGCTGTTTGTTTGAAGACAAGCCTTTCAGATTCCCAGACACCATTCTTTCTGATAGCTGGGCACATTCTGGATTCTTCCCCACACTTTGCTTTGGCCCCCTTATCTTCAGTGATCTTGTCGTGAGGAGGGTGAGTATCCAGTAGGACCATGTCCCAAGAACTAATTGTCCTTAGGGCGGAGATGAAATTAAGTGCAAGCACAAAATTTATCCATATAGCTATGGCTTCTATATGTCTCTCGTTCACTTCAGCGACATCATGATCAAGAATATTATAAATCACCCCGTGGAGCATTATACAACTCTATTGATTGTGTCACTCATTTACCTACTCAGTGGCATAAAATTTGAAGTAGTTGAGAATAAGAAATTATACACAGGTGGGCTGGCTTTTCAGGCAAGGCCTACATTTAATCATCTGACCTCCTGAATTTTTCACTGTAGCCAACATTTGAGGATTTAGTGTCTCCTCTGATAGTGAGAGCATGTTGGGAGCTCTGCTCCTCCAAAAGAAAACTACCTGAGGGCTGAGCCCCGGTGGTGTAGTGGTTGTGCGCAGGACTGTAGCCCACTGGGTTGGAAGTTCAAATCCAGCAGCAGCTCTCCAGGAGCAAGGCTGGGCCTCCTACTCCCATCACCAGAGGGCAGTGATGCCTCCCCCCCCAAAAAAAAGAAGAAAACTACCTGTGCAGTTCATCATCCACAGGTGGTCTAAGCACCTCCCTCAGCATTTCTCCTGAGTGTGCAGAGGAGCCCTTTGGGTCATTTATAGCAGAGTAAAGTTATGACATAAGGCAAATATTATACTATGGACCATTCCTGTAATCTACTAGCCAAAGAGCATTTGATCAAAAATGAGAACGCAAGTTGATCACCCAAAACCCTCACCTAGGAAATCACTTATCTTTTCAGAGGCTAAATAGTTCTCCAGACAAATTTCAATTCCCTGAAAAGTCATCCGTTTCAGATATGTAGTAAAAATAGTGACCATCAATATCGTTTCTAAATGTCAAGTGCATCTTCCCCAAGTCCCAAACACAGATTTTCATGTTCTCCAGACTCTTTTCATCCTTCTCAGTTCCCAGTCCCCCACCAATTTCACCATTAAAAGAATAGGATTATGACTCCACTTTTATGATCCAAGTTGAGTTCAATGTTCACTGAGTTCCCATCAAGTTTTTATATTGTCAGAGAAACATAATCACACTTCTCTTAAAAGGCCATTCCAAATAGCTCTGATTTTACAGACTATTCCATCATTTGAACTTGACTGAACCAGCACACTTTCCTTTGACTCATCCATGTTGTTGCTGTTGGTGGGGGACATGGAGTCAGTCCCGACTTAGGGAGAACCTCACACACCAGAGAAGGAAACATTGCCCAGTCCTGCTTGGTCCCCACACTCAATGCCATGTGTGTGCTTACCATGAGAGTCACGGTGTCACTCCATCTCCTCGGTGGCCCTCTTTTTTGCTGATCCTCCAGTTTACCAAGGATGCTGTGCTTTTTCAGGGACTGGTCTCATCTGATAACATGTCCAAAGTATGTGAGCCAATATCTTGCCATCCTCACTTCTGGTTATATTTCTTCCAGAAAAGATTTGTTGGTTCTTTGGGCAGTTCAGAATATAGCCGGTATTCTTTGCCAACACCATCACTCAAATGCATTGACTCCTCTTTGGGTCTTCCTTATTCATATGTATATGAGGCAATTGAAAAATATAGTGGCTTGACTCTTGTGTACCTTTACTCCTCAAAGTAACATCTTTGCTCTTCAACATTTTAGAGAGGTCCTGTACAGCTAATTTACCTAATGTATTACATCATTTGATTTCTTGACTGGGCTTCCATGAGCATTCCTATTTATATTTAATGAAACCTCATGCTGTTCAGGTTTTGGAAATTGATATGAACTGAGCCCAAGTCTAATGAAGGCATTGTTACCAGAATCCAGGTTCTTGTCTTACCGAGAGAAAAATTTTCATTTTGGAAAGCATAGGGTATCAAAATAGAATTTTATTCAAAGACTCTATGGAGGTAGTAAAACTTACCAGCCAGCATTCCACGATCTTCACCTTCCCTACATGAATGCTGAAGACAAAGAGGGTGCATAAGCAAATGTAGTGACAAAAGCTGATGGTGCCTGGCTATCAAAAGATATAGGACCTGGAGTCTTAAAGACTTGAAGATAAACAAGTGGCCATCTAGCTGAGAAGCAACAAAGCCCACATGGAAGAAGCACATCAGCCTGTGTGGTCATGAGGTATCAATGGGATCAGGTATCCAGTATCAAAGAACAAAAAATCCTATCATTGTGAGTGAGGGGGGGGTGCAGAGTGGGGAACCAAAGCTCATCTGTAGGCAACTAAACATCCCTTACAGAAGGATAGCAGGGAGGAGACGAGCCAATCAGGGTACAGTGTAGCACTGATAAAACATGCAACTTTTCTCTAGTTCTTAAATGCTTCCTCCCCACCTAACCACCCCTATCATGATTCCAATTCTACCTTACAAATCCATCTAGAACAGAGGATGTACACTGGTACAGATAGGAACTGGAAACACAGGGAATCCAGGACAGATGATCCCTTCAGGACCAGTGGTGAGAGTGGCAACACCAGGAGGGTAGAGGGAGGGTGTGGTAGAAAGGGGGAACTGATTACAAGGATCTCCATACAACCTCCTCCCTGGGGGACAGACAACAGAAAAGTAGGTAAAGAGAGACATCAACAATGTAAGACACGACAAAATAATAATAATTTATAAATTATCAAGGGTTCATGAGGAGAGGGGGCTGGGAAAGGAGGGGGCAAAGGAGGAGCTGATACCAAGTGCTCAAGTAGAAAGCAAATGTTTTGAGAATAATGGCAACAAATGTAAAATGCACTTGAGACAATGGAGGGATGTATGGATTGTTAGGGGAAAAAAACTTACCAGTCAGCTTGGGCAACCTATTACTTACTGTCCCCTACCCCACCCCTGCATGCTTTCCAAGCATTTTAAAAGGTCCCTTCTTCACCCACCCCCACCCCCATTACATTTCTCAGGAAGGGGTTCTAAGGAATCCCCTAGTCCCCTAGTCCCAAGATGTTGTCATGGACTCTGCCCAAATCTCCACCTTTGCTCCCTTACCGTTTCAGTATTTTAGAGAGAAAAGATCCAAATTTCAAATATATTTTATAGAGATTCTTTTGTTAAGTCTTAAACAAGACAAAGATAAGACCAAGAAGAATCGTTTGGCTTAGGGAGACTATGAGCCTGAGGTCCTTACCGGGCCCAAAGGTTTTTATGGCCCCATTGCTACTGACAAAACCAAGAGACTTCCTCACGAAATCACGATGGGTGGCACATCAGTTCGTCACTGTCAAAGGCAGGATTGTGGAAGCAGGAAAGAAATTGGGATTGGGACACAGACAATATGGTAGATTTAGAGAAGCTTACAGGATTGGCTCCTTGGTGGGGATATGACTCATGTGGCTGGGATTCTGGGACCCAATTTCTGGTACCCCAGGCCTGAGAGTAAGGTTACCCCTCCTGGGGCAGACTGCCAAAAGTCCAGCCCCACCACTATCAAATGGATTCCCACTTACAGTGTTCACGCAACACATGTGATCCGGATGGCCTGCTGCAAGGAAGCCTATGCATCTGTCACAACACAGCTGCAGGGAAAGAACTAGAACTTTATTCCAGGGGGCAGAGTAGATCAAGTGCAACAAAGAAGTGTCTCACTGAACAGAGAACAGAGGGAATTTTTTATATATTAGGAAAGGGGTGGGGGTTGTCTAGAAAAGAAACCATCATCATCTTGTAACTAAGTGACGGGGTCTCAGTTACTAAATGTGTCTTCTTTCTTCTGCTGCTTTCCGCTCTGGCTCAGCAGTCCATAGTGACGGCACAAGGGAACAATTTATCTTGGTTTTTCTCTAGGATTGAAAAAAATAAGTTTCCATCTAGTTCCTCTTTAGGAAGCATTCATGTTCTTCTCGCTTAAAATTATACACTTAATTGTTTGTTTCCACCTTTACTACTAAGGAAATGATAACAAGTTAGGCTTAACCTATAAAAATCTTAGTGGGCTGAGCCCCGGTGGCATAGTGGTTGTGCGCGGGACTGCGGCCCACTGGGACAGAGGTTCAATTCCAGCAGTGGGGCTGGGCCTCCTACTCTACTCCCACCACCGGAGAGCAGTGATGCCCCCCCAAAAAAAAAAATCTTAGTAACGCTTAGCTCACTCTTGACTTATCTTACAATGGATCTACTTCTTTTTTACTTAAATCATTTCTAAAACAGTTACTTTAATTTCTAACTTTCAAAAGCAAACAACAAAGGCAAGTTAATTCACCACAAACTTCAACCAAAGCCACAAAGTCAGACTTTTTACAATGGCAAGCAAAATGCATGGAATTCACTGAGGCCTGAATGCTATCCATAGCAATAGTGAAAAACCCTATGTAGGCTGCAGATCTTTAAGAGAGCAAATAAATAGCCCCATCTTTTTCCTACAGAGGACCCAGTGGACTTGAACCATCAACCTTGTAGTTAAAAGTCCAGTCACTAACTCACGATGCCACCAAGGCTCTCTCTGGGTTGGCAAGGGGAGTTATGATTTACTTCTATACACTCCCTGAGGACAAAGCTTTCTATCTTGCTAGCTTATGGATCAGCAAGATCCTCAAAGGAGGGGGATGTGTGGCAGGAGTCAAAATGGAGTTAGGAGACCCAGTGTACACGCTCCAAACGCACTGCCATCAAGTCACGCTCGAACCTACGGGATGGGTTCAAGCTACTGACCAGCTCAATTCATAGCCCACTAAGCCATCAAAGGTCCTTACTGTAAACTTCACCATCTACAGACCCAGTGCTCAGAATTTAAGCTCGAAGGAAAAAGATAAGAGGCTGGCTGGCCCTAAAACACCTCAGGGGTGTGGTGAGAAAGTGAACTTCCTTCCGAGGTTAATTCAAAAGAACAGCCTGTGCCTTAGAATAGGAATCAATGAATTATGTAAAAATGGTTATGTATCAAGTACAATCAGTTCCCCAAAGGACATGTTCTTTCCCCACCTCTTGCAGTTTATGCCCCAGGGCCTCCAATGTCATCTGGAATATGGTAATTGGTAACAGACTCTGACTTTGATTTTAAGGCTGTTCATATCCATGGAACTAAATACGAACCACAAAACATCGGACTCAACCTGTAAAACCCTGTAGCAAAACGTACAGTCCCACCCTGTCCTATAGAGTGGAGACGAGTTGCAGTCCACTCAGTGGCAGGGAGTTTGGTTTTGGCTTGAAGGGGATAGTTATCAAACCATGATCTCCTCATTGAAATCCAAAAAAGTCTGCAGGTAGGTGAAAGGCTGTTAGCAGCCAAGCTAATGCCAGTTGATCTCAGCAGGGCTCACTTATGTCAAGATTAATAACGAGACTCCAGCCCTCAGACTCTCCACGGGTGCCTTATCTGCATCCCACTCACCCTCATCCACCAAGGTCCCCATTCCGCGGCTCTTGGAAGATGGCACCAGACGGACAGCAAAGGCTTTGATGGATACATGAAGGAACCAAGAGTCAGAATATTTTTGCCCAAAATGAGTGCAACGGCCAAGGTTGGCTGTGTCATCTTTACTGATATCCAAACTCTCACTCTGAAAATTGAGAGCACTTTAAAAACAATACGGTTTTCTTGTGACCTGGGATAAACGTTTGAAAAAAAAAAACTACCGCTAATGCAGAAAAACTCAGACTGTCTGCGCATTACAGACGGGCCATTGGTCCAACCACAGCAATAGGATAGAAAGGAGAGCACAATGTCAAGAAAATTGGAAGATGGAAAATGAGTGATGGACTGTGTTTTGAACAATGTCACCTGTTCAAAATTTCAGACCTATGAAATTCTGTCATCATCTGGGAAGGAATTAGCTGTAAAAATGCGAGAGGTTGGGCTGAGCCCCGGTGGCGTAGTGGTTGTGCGCGGGACTGCGGCCCACTGGGATGGAGGTTCAATTCCAGCTCCACGGAGCAAAGGCTGGGCCTCCTCCCACCACCTGAGGGCAGTGATGCCAAACAAAACAAACAAACAAAGTTCCGGGCTGAGCCCCGGTAGCATAGTGGTTGATAGCATAGTGGTTGAGCGCGGGACTGCGGCCAACTGGCTTGGTTCAAATCCAGCAGCAGCAAGGCTGGACCTCCCACTCCTACCAGAGAGCAGTGATGCCTTAAAAAAAATTTTTTTTAAAGAAAAAAAGAAATGGCATGGTTTTGGGCTGAGCCCCGGTGGCGTAGTGGTTGTGCGCGGGACTGCGGCCCACTGGGACGGAGGTTCAATTCCAGCAGTGGGGCTGGGCCTCCTACTCCCACCACCATAGAGCATTGATGCCAAAAAAACAAAAGGAAAAAAAAAAGACTTGGACTTAATGATCTTCATGTGGGAAAAGACTGACACGTAAATAAGCAGAGGTAAATAATGCAGTCAAGGAGGTAGCACATTTTCGCATGCTTGGGTACTTGGCCTCTGTGAGTAAGTTCCAGAACCGTTCGTGCGCTCTGGACTTTAGCTGAATGTCGACTTGTCGTGCCAAAATCGCCCATTCCGTACGAAAGTGATACGTTTTTGTCTTCTTACTTGGTCCAGCTCCCGCATTCATTTTAATACTCTTTCTTAAGTTTGAGAGAAAACAACCCAAGGTCTAAAAATTGGCAATAACTTAGCTTGCCAGTTTTGCTGCACTTTGCGCAGTTGTTACCTAAGATTGCATCTGATTGGCTGCGCTGTATATCAAGTGAGCAATGGGAGTGATGATAGGCTTACGTTTATTTTGGGGGGGCATCACTGCCCTCTGGTGGTCGTGGGAGCTACCCGCGTTTATTTTTTAATGTCATGCAATCTGCCCACACTACATTTGCGACTGACTGGGAGAGCCAGACTGATGTATTGAGCACCCCTGGTCTGGAGGACATGGGATTGCCTCAGGTCTAGAGCAAAGTGACTTCAGTTTGGGTGACATCGCTGCATATTCACATCAGAAGTTTCTCGTGGGCAATTTTCCATCCTGTTGCCATTGCGTCTCTGTCCTACGTGTTCCACATAAAGTCACCATCTTGTTACCGCTTCCACCCACACCAAGGACCCAGCCCAATGAACAGCTCTTCTTAACTGCAACGTTCTGAGCACCCGTTTCTGCTTTCTCATTCAATGAATATTTATTAAGCAACTATTATGCACAAGGAACAATCTCTTTTGATGTCTCCTGCAAGAGATAAAGGCGCTATTGTAAATGTACACGCAGACCTTGAATAATAACAAGAGCACATCCAGCTTTCCTTTCTGGAAGCTGTGCTCTCAACATTGCTACATCCTGTATCCTCATGCATCCCAGCCTTTTAAACTTTTATGACTTAAGTGCTCATCATGGTACAAGTTGTCTAGAAACAGCTTTAAAAAGTAGAACTATTAAAATTTAAGAAAACTTCGCAGTACACAGTGTAGTCTAATTTCAGTTCCAATCCCTAGTGAGAAGTGACTATAATAAACGGGAAACAAATTATATCTTCAAACCAACAGAATTAAAGGTCTTATCTGGTGCAACCAAAATTGAAATTACATAGAACTAGAAATTCAGTTTCTAACTTGACAAAGAAGTCTACGAAGTTGGTTCCATATGGAAAAGACTAGAGTAAGATGGGAGGCACCTGAGGACAGGCAGAGGAAGACGTGCTCTTTAGAGGAGAATGAAATAAAGGAGTCCCTGGGGAGTGCACATAAGTAATCATTCAACCACTAACTGAAAGATTGCTGCTTCGTGCTCGCTTTGGCAGCACATAGACTAAAATTGGAACAATACAGAGAAGATTAGCATGGCCCCTGCACAAGGATGACACGAAAATTCGTGAAGTGTTCCATATCATATTTTTTTTAAAAAAAGAAAGATTGGTGCTTCATAATCTACCAGAAGCTAGGCCTTGGGAGAGCAGTCTGTTGATCTGCTTCACCGTGAGTCAGTCAACTCATGACAAGTGGCTTTATTTGAAGGTTTAAGAAATTACATTTAATTTCTTAAGTGTTAATCTGGGTAGACTAGAGAAACAAATTTGTAAACACACATATGGATATAGGGGAAAGTCTTATATACAAGATTAAGGAAATATTGAGAACGCATCCTAACCCAGTCCAGTCCAAAGTCATAAGTCCAATATTAGCCCATATGTCCAATACCAGGCTATAAAGTCTCCTTCCGACTCACAAAGCACGTGCAGTAGAGGCATCCCAGCACTGATGGGGGTCTCCCCATGGCTCCTCATTTCCAAGGTTCAGGGGCCATCAGCAGTATTCATTGCTAGTGAGAGCATCCAGCACTGGCAGGGGTCTCTCTGGGGCTTCTCCATCAGGGCAAGCCCATGTGGCTTCTCCTCCAACTCCTCCATTCTCCAGGAATCAGGAGATCAATCAGCATGCTGTCATCTCGTCTTGTCAGGAGTTCATCTCCAAGAGACAATGAGTCAAGTCTCCCTTCTCCCATTGGGAAATACCCTGAGATTTCCCAGAAGTCTCAGGAGAAAGCCATGCCCACACAGAGGCCTCATTGGCTACCCATTCGCTATCTGCAGATTGACAAGCTAGACTCCACCCCTAGACTCCTAAGCATGAAACTGACATGAGTACATGACTGGCACAACCCTACCCAGAAAACAAGACCTAGGGATGGACGTGGCTACGCAGCCTATCTGCACACCCCTTGCATGTCATCGCTGAGCGGAGACAAAGACAGGCAGCCCTTCTCCTCTGCCCCATCGTGACCTATCTGCAGACTCTTGATATTGCAATAAACAAGCCATTCAAAGACTACTTGCACATGGAAATTAATGACCACATTGAAAATAGAGTGACAAGCAATCAGTGTGGAAACTTTGTGAAGCCTAGCCTAGAAGAGGGTGAAGAATTCATGGGATAAAATCACTGATGGTGAAAAGAAAAGAAAAACAATGACTGACAGCGTTGTTACCAATGCACTCCGAGCAGGTGACAGGGCTCAGAGGTGCTCATTGCGTGAGAGCTCTGTTGCTCGACGTGAGAGATCAGGGCCAATGGTTCTACAGGAAATAGAGTCGCAAGAAACTCAGGATGGAATTAGGGGTTTAGAGAGGTTGTGCACCTGGGTTACTCTTCCTCCCTCTCAGCGCAGGGCGCAGGTGAGAGGCCACCGAGAGAAAGGGAGAACGGTGCCCACCCGCCTTGTCTTGGAATACACTTTTCACGTGCTGGACTTTCACTTCCCGGGGAAGCCGAGCCCCTGTGGCGCAGTGGTTGTGTACGGGACCATGGCCCACGAGGTTGATGGTTCGAATCCAGCAGCAGCTCTCCAGAAGCAAGGCTGGGCTTCCGACTCCCCCCAGGGCAGTGATGCGGAACAAAAACAAAAAGAAGAAGAAAAATTCCTGGGAAATTTGCTTCTGCCCTCTGTAGCACAGAAATGTAGTCAGTGGGAGGGAATAACTGGTTAACGAAAATGCTCATTTATTTGGTATGAGATTTTATTTTGTTTTTTCCCACCCGGCGTTTTATTTGTTGTGATATATTACATCCCTAGTAAATAAAGCCCAGGGCCGTCCCTCCCGCACGTTTCTGCCTGGCTTCCTCGTGGTCCAGGATGCCAGCGAAGGGCGTCAGCACGATGAAACCAAACTGGCAGGACGGCAGCAGCTTATTCTGCCACTTTTCGAGATCCTTGAGCCGCACATCAAATCGAGGGCCGATCACGCCACACTTGTTTCATCTGCCCGGGAGGTTCACTGCGATTCTCCCAGGCCTGTGACCACTGATGCTTTCAAATCCGCCCAGGCAGCCGTGCGTCAGCATCCCAGCGAGAAACCGGACCATGACTTTGGAGCACGACCTCACAAGAACTTGGCACCTGCCTCTCTTCTCCGCACTATGGATGCTCTTGGGAGTGTCGGCCAGGGCGTTCATGCACACTGGGTTAGTCCGGGTAGACTGGAGGAACAAAGTCAAAGACACACATCTGGATATAAGGTTATGGTTAATATACAAGAGGAATGGGACATTGAGAAAGCATTCCAACCTAGTCCAGTTCAAAGTCATGAGTCCGATATTAGCCCATATGCCTGATATCACTCTATAAAGTCTCCTTCCGACTCACAAAGTCACAGATCAGTGGGTGCAGAGTCCCAGCGCTGGCAGGGGTCTCCCCAGGGCTCCTCGCTTCCAGGACTCAGGGTCCATCAACAGCATCCAGGGGTGGTAGAAGCAACTCAGTGCTGGCAGGGATCTATCTCCACATGGCTTCTCCAGCTTCAGAGGTCTGGTTCCATCAGGATAAGGCCGTGTGGCTTTTCCTCTGGCTCCTTCAGCTCCTCGGACGCTGCCATCTTGTCTTGTTCAAAATTCATCGTCTCTGAGGCTAACTCCCAAGTTCTGGGGAGATAGCTTCTCATCTCCATTAGGGAAATATTGTGAGATTTCCCAGAAGTCTCAGGAGAAAGCCATGCCCACACAGAGACCTCATTGGCTACTCAATGGTTATCTCCAGATTAACAGGCTAGACTCCACCCCTACATTTCAATCATGAAATTAACATAAGCACACGACCACCACACTCCTCTGAAAGTGAACAGATTCGAAGGTCTTGGATAGAGTGAGAGAAAAGGGTGGAACAAAACTCACAATCACGAAAGGGACCAGACTTAACGATTGAATGCTGCCCAAAGAATCCTGTTTTAACCAGTGGCTCAATGTTCAGGCAAACAACAGCCAGGTCTATTAGGAGAACATTCATGAACAATACACACCTTCCAATATCAAACACCCCCTTTTGAGATCACGGGGGCAGCGTTGGCTCAATGAAGTGACCAGATGTCCCGCTTTTTTAACAATTTAACAACATTCCGCTGCGTTTTAAAATTAAAATAAATACAATGCTATTTTTGCAGTCTATGAAAATTTTTGTTGCTCCATATAGTGCAAATTTTTCATCAAGACCCACCACCTGCCCTCCCCGTCAACAGTGTCCCGCTTAAAATCTGGCCACTTTACTCAAGGACAAAGTTTGCCCAAGGACAAGCTTTCTGAACTTGGACGGGATGGAGGGAAACAGGAAGAGATGGGGTGAGGATGAATTTGAATATAAAACTCATCATCTGCACTGGACACCTTCACCTAACTCACAGTAAAGTTAAAAAAAACACGCTCAAGACCCCTGTCTAAATATACATCATCCCCCTCAACGCACGCACGCACACACGCACATACGCATGCACACACGCACGCACGCCCAGCTCAGGGAAGACTGCAGCCCTGGAGAACAGAGGTCTTCTGGGCTCCCTCCCTAGCAGCATCCCCCCTGTGCACTGCCTTTACAACACCGCCCCCTGGTGGCTGCAGTGGCTCCATCCCCTTGGGTGTCTGCCTTGGCAGTTCCCGTCAATGGCCTTTGCTCGGCTTGGAAATCAGGTGTTGTTTCCAAAAAGAAAAAAAAAAAAAAAGAAAAAGCCGAAAGGACAAAAGCTGATTAGTCCAAGAGTTGCCTGTGTTCGTCCACCCCTGACCTCTGACGTTGGGTTGGAACACTAGAGGGCAAAGCCCGTGGGTAAAGGACACGCTGACTTCAGCAGAGTCCACTTCGAAGGTCTCCAAGGGGAGAGAGAGCTTGCCGGGTGTATAGCAACGCGTCTATGTCTTCCTGGGCTACCCTCTTCCCTGGAGCAGACCACCAGTGGGGGATTAACCAATGTAATCCACTGCGACCACGAAAGCAGGTCTCCTCCTCCCAGAACCTGCTCCTGACACCCCCAGGCAAACGTCACGCTTCCATTCTATTACCACAGGATAAGAAACGGTCACTTAATGTGCTTCCTTGTTCTGTCACTAAACTAAGCATGGCTTTGATGCCCCCGGTATTTGGTATAACGTTCTTGTAGGGTTTATTCAAGTGGAGGGGCTACCCACCAGGTTTACTTTTCTGTGACCAGATCGCCATCTTGTCCTTGTTCTTGGAGGCACTGATACTGACTGGGAACCATCTGGGAAAGGTGACCATCTGGGGACAGTCTGGGTCAAAAACTGAACATCTGGCTGGAAGACGGGATACAGATTTCAACATGGATTAGGCAAAAGAAGAAAAGAGAACTCTATTCTTTTCTGGTGTTAGAATCATTCTGGACTCTTTCACAACCCACGCCCATTCCATCCGGCCCTAGTGTTAGATGTCTCTCTAAAACCCACTCATTGCTACCGTCCCTCATCTTACCTGAAATTACCATAAAACCTAACCATTTGCCTCTCTAGCCTCTAAAAGGTATGCACTCTACCCAGCAGCTGGAGTGGTCCTCTGGTCAAAACCGTTCTGAAGCAGCTCCCTACTTCACTCAGAACAATAGCCCTTCTCTCCCTGGTCCCTTAGTCCACTGCAGCCACACTTGACCCCTCACTCAAGCTGTTTCCACTGCCCGCCACTCGTTTCTCCAGACAGCCGCTTGGCTTATCCTGCAATTGTTCTTAAGCTTCAACCCATTTAGCACGGAGGACAATGTAAGATATGGGAAAAATAATCTATAGCTTATCAAAGGTTCGTGAGGGAGGGCGGGCAGGGCAGGAAGAGGAAAAATGGGGAGCTGGTATGGGGAGATCAAACGGGGAAGAGAATGCTTTGAAAATGATGACGGCAGCATATGTGCAAATGTGCTTGACACACTGGACTGTGATGCGATATAAGAGCCTCCAATAAAAGTATTTTTTAATTGTTTTGGCTACTTTTTAACATTTAACTGTCATTTTGCTACTATTATGAATCAGACGACCTCTGTGGAAATGTCTCACACACACACACACACACACACACACAAACACACACACACCTAGGGGAGTCGAGCCCCACAGGTTGAGAACCACTGGCAAGTGCACTTTTTTTAAGATGGCAAAAATTCCATAGGATAATTTCCCGGCTCATTTTTTCACTCCTACAGTTTTCCATTTTCTTAAAACTTCTTCCAAATCAGCCTCTATAATCACTCTGTAGCTTTTGAGGGAAATCTATCGGGAGCACCCATTTGAGATCCCCAAAAGTCACCCTCACTTTCTGAGCTGCTCTCTCTGCCCTGAGTTTAACTGGCCCGTGGTCTTTCCCCATTGGCCTTTCCTTTAAGAACGGGCTAACAAGTCAGTGTTACAGAGCGAACTTGCCCGCAGCCACCCACTGACTGCAGAGACGTGCTTCAATTAAACATTGCCTAGAAGAAGCCCCTGGGTGCGTGAACGGAACCCGCGTGCCAGAGCTGTGTTACTTACCCTGGAACCTGCGTATGGTACAGAACCGTCAGAGAAGGAAAACTCAACTATTTCCCACTAAACTCGGAGCGGTTCTAGCAGCTCCTAGGGCTGGGGGAGAGGCCAGGGGCAAGCTCTTTCCTGGGGGACCCCTGCACGGAGGTGGAGGTGCGCAGAGACCCAGGAAGCGCCTCCCCCACACCGCCCCACACCTCCCAGCTGCCAAGATGCCCTCAAAAGGTCGTGCCTTCAAAAGTGCAAGCGGAAGGCTCTCCAAGAAACGAAAGGTTGGTCCGAATCGCAGAAAGGCAACCCCGAGGAGAGTCCAGCCTCCGCAGCCACAGGGCTAGCAGATGCCTCCGCCCGGCGGCGCCCAGGCAGCGGCCCTCTCCTGGAACTACAAATCCCAGCAGCCCTCGCGCACAGCGCACCCCGTGCGCCTGCGGGGTGACGGGGCTCCGCCACTAGCCGGTTCCCGCCAATTCTTGGAGCGCTTCTGCCGTGGCCGCGTCCATGGACACTTTTGACCCCGCCGAGCTGCCCGAGCTGCTTAAACTGTATTACCGGAGGCTTTTTCCCTACGCCCAGTACTATCGCTGGCTCAACTACGGCGGAGGTGATGCGGCGTGGGGGCGGGGGCGGGGGCGGGGGCGGGGCTCGCGAGGTGGGCGCTGGGGGTCCTGGCCGTCCGTGCCGTCGGGAACTGGGAGCAGGGGGCTTTGTGCCAGCCCACGCAGAAGCCGGACCTCGCGGCCCGCCTGAGGTGCGCGTCTCCCCGGGCGCGGAGCCTCACCGAGGCCGGGAGCTCCTGGAGGCCTCCTGCAGCGTCAAGGCCCCGATCGGTATCAGGAACAGAGGCGGGTCTCTGCCAGGAGATGGGCTTTTACCTTCACAGCCGATTTCATTTTAGGCGGGGGAAGGGGGGGGGGGTCTTCACCGCCCCCTGGTGGGAGGAGGAGGCCCAGCCTTGCTCCTGGAGAGCTGCTGCTGGATTTGAAGCGCCAACCCAGTGGGCCACAGCCCCGCGCACAACCGCTATGCCACCCAGCCCCGCTGATTTCGTTTTTGAATACCCAAAGAGCATTCGAATTTCCAAAAGATATTTCTGCGTGTGTTTCCCCCCCCCCCGTTTGACTTTCCCCCCCCAAGGTGCACAGCGTGGTGGCACGCACCTCTGCGGGGGAAGAACCTCGGCGTTCTTTGCTTTTCTGAGCATTCCAGCCCAGCGTTGGGTGAGCTAGCCATCGGATCGTTTCTCAAAGGCTGGCAGGCCCCGTTATCACGAAAAGTTACCGGGCTCGCTTTCAAGTGTCGACTCCTTTTGCAGTGGTGAAGAATTACTTTCAACACCGGGAATTTTCGTTCACATTGAAAGATGATATTTACATTCGCTACCAGTCCTTCAATAACCAAAGTGATCTGGAAAAGGAGATGCAGAAAATGAATCCGTACAAGATCGATATCGGCGCGGTCTATTCCCACAGAGTAAGAAATGGTCATGTAATATGTTTCCTTGTTCTGTTCCTAAACCAAGCGTGGCTGCCAATATTTGATAAAAAGTTGTTGTAGGGTTTATTCAAGTGGAGGGGGTTCCCATAATGTTTACTTCGCTGCTTTTGCAACCGGATCATCATCTTGCCATTGTTCCTGGAGGTACTGATACTGACTGGGAATCGTTTGAGAATTATTAACTGGGAACAGTCTAGGTCAAAAACTGAACATCTGACTGGAACGAAGACTAGATACAGATATCATCAACCTGGATTCATTCCGTTCGGCCCTAT
The DNA here is from genome assembly GCA_004026705.1 of Nesogale talazaci. Lineage (NCBI taxonomy): Eukaryota > Metazoa > Chordata > Mammalia > Afrosoricida > Tenrecidae > Nesogale > Nesogale talazaci. Next base: position 13,816 of record PVJH01011672.1, on the reverse strand, counting down.
TGTTAGATGTCTCTCCGAAACCCACTCACTGCCCCCGTCATCTTACCTGAAATTGCCATAAAACCTAACCATTTGCCTCTCTAGCCTCTAAAAGGTATTCACTCAACCCAGCAGCTGGAGTGGGCCTCTTAAAACAAGTCAGCTTCTCTTGATTCCTCTGCTCAAAACTGTTCTGAAGCAGCTCCCTACTTCACTCAGAGTAATAGCCCTCCTCTCCCTGGTCCCTTATTCCGCTGCAGCCACACTTGAAACCTGAACTTGATGTCTGTAGTCAGTCTCCAAGCCAAATGTTCAGTTTTTTGACCCAGACTGTCCCCACGCTGTGTCTCCTGCCGAGAACCCATTCTCTCAGGGAGACTGCAACCTTCCCTCCTGCCAACCCCTGCCGCTGATGTATCCTCGATGTGCCTAGAACAGCTGGTAGCCCACTAATATTTATTATTGAACAGATGAAGAAGCCAAGATTTCCCGTCTACAAGTAATACACAGAGGATGTTAGCTTTTGTGAGGAGCTTTTTTCCCTCTATTGCCTCACGTGTCATAGCCATCTTCTGTTTACTATAGAGAAAACAGACCCAGAGCATTTAGTTTGCCCAAAGTTAAGCAATTTTTAAAAGGTAAGAGTTGGAACTTGAAGCCAAATTTTCTGATTTACAATCCCAGACTTGTCTTCCTCCTGCTGGGTAAAGAGAAGAGGTGTTTTTAAAAAAAAAAAAAAAAAAGGGGGAGAGGGGGACAAGGAGCAAAAAAAATGCTTCAGGTTACTAAAGAATAAAACAAGTCTTCAGGGCCTGAGCCCCGGTGGTATAAGTGGTTGAGTGCGGGACTACGGCCCGCGGGTTTGGCGGTTCAAATCCAGCAGCGGCTCTCAGGAGAAGCACTGGGTAGCGCCCACGACCACCAGAAGCAGTGATGCCCACCCCCCAAAAAAATAATTTTCTTTTGTTTGTTTGTTTGTTTGTTTGTTTTTGTGGGCATTACTGCCTCTGGTGGTCGTGGGCACTACCCAGTGCTGTTCCTGAGAGCCACTGCTGGATTTGAACTGCCAAGCCCGCAGGCCAAAGACCCGCACTCAACCACTTAGGCCACCAGGGCTCAGCCAAAAAAAAAAAAAGATTTTTTTTTAAACAAGTCTTCAGATAAGGACCGCAATTCCATTTAGCTTCCTTCTCCTTAACACTGAAAGGGGAAGGGCGTTTCCTTTTCTTCACCAAGGCAGAGACATCTGTAAACCTTTACATGTGCACATATGTTTTGCAAGGAGACTTGAGGGTACAGTGGGAAAGCCCTCAGCTGTTAACTAGAAGGTTGGTGGTTCAAGCTTATCAGCCAGTTCATAAGAGAAAGATGTGGCAATCTGCCTGCATGAAGAATTACAACCATGAGCTGAGCCCCGGTGGTGCAGTGGCTGTGTGCAGGATTGGCGATCCATTGGCTTGGCGGCTCAAATCCAGCAGCAGCTCTCCAAGAGCAAAGCTGGGCCTCCCACTCCCACCAGAGGGCAGTGATGCCCTCCCCAAAAAGCAAAAATAAAGAATTACAACCTTGAAAACCTCAAGGCAGTTCTGCTCTGTCCTATCGGGCTGCTATGACCTGATGGCAATGGGTTTGTTTTGATTTTTGGTATGTACTTTGTGATTTTTTTTATCAGTTATGGTCAGCAGTTTGAAGCCACCAGGCACTCTGGCAAGGAGAAAGACTGGGCTCTCTAGTCCTGTAAATAGTTACAGCCTAGAAAACCCAAGGGTGTGTATCTATCCTTCACTATAAGGTCACTGAAAAAAAACAAAAACAAGTTTGTTTTAATTTAAAAAACCACTATGAGCAGAGTCCCGGTGGTGAACTGATTGTGTGCAGGAATGCGGCCCACGGGGTTGGTGGTTTGAATCCAGCAGCAGCTCTCTGGGAGCAAGGCTGGGCCTCCTACTCCCACCAGGGCAGTGATGCCTCCCCCCCCCCCCAAAAAAAAAAAAAAAAAACAGTCACTGAGTCAACATCAACTCAGTGGCAGTGAGTTTTATATGTGCTGATATTTTATAGAATCAAGTCATTTTCTAGGTACCTTTAAAAGAATTCTCACCACTTTCCACCAATTCTTATTTGTGTTATTGTCTCTAAGTAATATAGTTCTATGTACTTCCTATTTCCATTTTCATTGGTTTTCCATGCTGGGTGAGTAGGATTTAGCTTTCTTTCGCCTCGCCACACACACAACCACCCGATTCCTAATTTATCATGTACCTAATGTAAGTTTTTGTTAGATTAAGAACTAGCCTTCAATTCCTAGTTCAGCCCCAAAGTCTTTATCCACTGTCTTAACCTCCCAATGTAATCAGACCCCTCAAGTAGTCAGCTTCATCTTGAAGAAATTTCTCCTGGAGATTTCTGACCTCTGTGATCTGGGTTGATTATTCTTTAGGTCTGATGAACAAATAGCTTTTTTTTATCTCATTTTAATGTCACTCTAGAGTCTGTTCATCTCTTCCCTATGCTGGACCCCTGTTGCCCAGATCCTAGGCTCTCTTCTTTCCTGTCTCATGTTTTGATGGAACACATCTTCCAGAAGCTTCCAAGGACAGTGTATATGGAAGATAAAGATATAGACACCTATGTCTCTGAAAGCTGTATGCACTGCAAGTCTACCTTTATACCAGACTCTTGGTTGAGTTTGGAAGTCACTGACCCTCAGGATGGTGACGTCATCGCCCTCCCTTCCCCCCCCCCCCCCCCCCCCCCCCCCCCCGCCCCTGTCTTCTACTTTCCAGACTGCTGTTAAGAAGACTGGTGCCACTCCGATTCTTGTGCCCAGTGTTAGACCTGGAAGCTCTTAGGATTTTCTCTTTATGCCTAAAACTCTTCACACGTCACAGTTCTGCTCACCTTTTCTTGTGTATTGTGCCAGATACCTGGTAAGCCCTTTCCATCACAAAGTCATGTCTGCCAATTCCAGAAAATCTTCCTTTTGTAGTTTTAGTATGAGGAAACTTCAGAAAGTTTGTGGGGGAAATTCCATGGTCTTTATATTTCATTTTTCCATGAATTTTTTGAAGCTCCTTGCAAAATGTTTCTTCTAGAATTCCTATAGTTTGATGTTAGAACATCTTGAATTGGTCCTCTGTATCTGTCTCTGTTTTCCTCCTATTTTCCTTTTCTTTAATTTTCAAGGGCCTTATTTTTTTTTTAGGTACATTGCCCTCAGGTGGTGGGAGGAGGAGGCCCAGCCTTTGCTCCTGTGAGCTGGAATTGAACCTCCATCCCAGTGGGCAGCAGTCCGGCACACAATCACTACGCCACTGGGGCTCAGCCCTCCCTTTTTTTTTTTTTTTAAAAAAGAACCTCTCCACCCCCAGCTGGTATATCATGAATATTCAGTGAGAATATTTGTGATAGTTCTTTCATTTTCTTCTACCTGCCTGTTTTCTCTGAAGTTGCTTTTTTGTTACTTTTCTGTTGTGTTTTGTTTTGTTTTCTGCATGTTTCCCCCCCTAGTATTAGAGGCTTTCTTCGTGTGTCTGGTGATTTACTGCTTATATTTAAAAATAGTATGCAAAACAGTTTATCAGGTGACCGTTTTTCTTAGAGGGAATCTCTCTCTGATATCAGTTGCTCTAGACCATAGATTCCCAAACTTATTTGGCCTACCAACCCCTTCCTTAGAAAAAAATTACCTAGCACCCCTCTGGCAATTAAAAACTTCTGTGCTATAGTCCATCATCCAGGTTAAAGGGTAAATGTCTGCTGTTGCAGCTCCCCTGGATCATTCCAGCACCCCAGAGTGGGAAATAGCACCTACTTTGGGAAACCCTGCTCTAGATCTTTGCTAGAACGGACTCTCCACTAACACAGAGGTCTTTGTTTTAATCACTACCTGTCCCTCAAACAAATAGCGGTCCTTAAGACACTTTGTAATGAGGCATTAGTTATTGTATGTACTTTTTATTACCAGAAACCTAACAGTCTCATTAATGTTTCTATCAGCTAATATTAGAGTAAATCAAAAGGTATTGCTACAAAATCAAAGAAACTAAAAAGTATCCAAACATGGTTATTGAGAAACGATTGTTACTCATCACATCCTCCATCTAGGTCTATATGAGTGTGCTTCAAGAAGTTTATGGAAAAATGGGATCTAAGGATAATGGAATTTTCCCACAAATTTTTTTAAGCTCCCAGTACATTTCTGAAAGCAGTGCTTCGTCCATCACTCTGATCCTTCCCCAAAGAATTCTATGCTCTGTGATATACACCCTATCAAAATGGCAATCTGGGGACTCAAATCCTATTCCTTTGAAATGCTCTTTTTTGTTGTTGTTGTTGTTGTTGTTGTTGTTGTTTGGGCATCACTGCCCTCTAGTGGTGGGAGTAGGAGGCCCAGCCTTTGCTCCTGTGGAGCTGGAATTGAACCTCCATCCCAATGGGCCGCAGTCCTGTGCACAACCACTATGCCACCAGGGCTCAGCCCCCTTTGAGTTTTTAGAACAAAAAGAAGTCTGAGAGGCAAGGTCATGGTAGTAAAGTTTCCCAATGAAATTCTTGTTGGCTCGTCCTTGCTACCCTTAAAGAATGAGCAGGGGCATTGTTCTGATGGAAAATAATTCTTCCTTGCAACTTTCCTGGTGTTTTTTTCACCAATGCTGTTTTCAGATTGCTTAAGATTTATTCACAGTAAGCTCCCAATTGTCCTGTGTTCTTTGAAAATTCTATCTAGATTACTTTTTTGGGTAGCAAATGGACATTGGGCCTCTACTCAAGTACTTCCTCAATGCAAGAACACTTTTATTTACCTGGTATTCCAGGATGTTCTTCTGACACGATGGCAAAAGACAAATGGATGCATAAGCAAATGTGAAGAAAGCTGATGGTGCCTGGCTATCAAAAGATATAGCATCTGGCTTCTTAAAAGACTTGAAGATAAACAAGCAGCCATCTAGCTGAGAAACAGCAAAGTCCACATGAAAGAAGCACACCAGCCTGTGTGATCACAACGTGTCGATAGGATCAGGTATCAGGCACTAGAGACCCAAAACACAAAAAGCATATATCATTGTGAATGGGAAGAATTGCAGAGTGGAGACCCAAATCCCATCTGTAGGCAACTGGACATCCTCTTACAGAAGGGTCACAGGGAGGAGAGGAGCCAGTTAGAGTGCAGTATAGCACCAATGAAACATACAACTTTCTTCTAGTTCTTTAATGCTTCTCCCCCACTGTCGTGATCCCAATTCTACCTTACAAATCTGGCTAGACCAGAGGATGTACACTGATACTGATACGAGCTGGAAACACACAGAATCCAGGACAAGTAAACCCTTCAGGACCAATATTGAATAGCCATACCAGGAAGGAAGGAGAAGGGGAAGGGGGTGGCGGGGGGAACCTATCACAATGATCTACCTATAACCCCCTTCCAGAGAGGTGGACAATAGAAAAGTGGGTATAGGAAGACATCAGTCAGTCTAAGACATTATAGAATAATAATTTATAAATTATCAAGGGTTCATGAGAGAGGGAAGGGAAAAATGAGAGACTGATAGCAAGGGCTCAAGTAGAAAGAAAATGTTTTGAAAATGATTATGGCAACAAATGTGTTTGATACAATGAATGGATATGTGAATTGTGATAGGAGCCCCCCATAAAATGATTTTTTTTAAGATTACTCGTTTGGAATCCCCAAACAGTGACCCCAATCTTCTGTGGTGACTTCCCCCCCTTGAATTGACTGGACCTTGCTTTCTTGTTCATGTAGTAAATCCAGGTCTCATCCCTGGTTATTGATTGTTGCCGTCAGTCTTACTTCAAAGACTGACAGAAAGATCAGCCCCGATCTCCGTGCAACACTTCTGGCACCAATAAAGTTAAATGCCCGCTGAGGGCAAGGCATTTACGTAAAACACAATGCCAAGCCCGTGAGAGCCCAACCTCCAGCTATCGGATTCGTGGAAATTCTCCCATCAGTTTCTAGGCGTTGGGCACACTCTTCATTTGCCAAGGTTGACGGCCTGCCTTCTCCCGACTCATCTCTGAGGTCTTCCCCACCTTCCCTGAGATGCTCGGCCCATCTCAGACTTTGGTTTGGGCCAGCATTCCTGGAGGCTTGTTGCAAAGCTTCAATGAGGAAATGTCCACTTGAGTTTTGTTAAAAATAGCCCTGACCTCAAAATCGATCTATTTTCCCCATGACAGAAAGGGGTTTGGGAGTTGTTTTTTGTTTCTTTCTTTCTTTGTTTAAGGCATACTGAGATCAAGGCAAATGTATTACTGAGGGCCGTTGTCCAAAGCCACCCACCAATCTGAGAGACAAAGTCAACACATTTTCTTAAATAAGCCCACGCACGTAGGAACTCGAGCTGCAGTAGTCGTGTCTTCTGGCTTAACCACGCGCTTATGGTGGATATGTTATTTATCAAACCTTACCTTAAGAAGATAAATGTTAAACCGTCATCAGCACTTACCAGATGGACTCTAAATCCACGACGTTTAACTGGCAATGACTTGGCCTTGTTGCCTTCCTTTGCTTCTCCTTGTGTGGGTGCAGAGTCGATTTGGCAATGTGGTAGCGCCTACAGAAACAGATCCCTGTTCTGTGTCTGCAGCCCAGTCAGCACAATACAGTGAAGCTGGGAGCTTTCCAGGCTCAGGAAAAAGAGCTGGTGTTTGACATCGATATGACCGACTACGACGACGTGAGGCGATGTTGCAGGTAGGCAAGCGCCTGGTCCCCTGCTGTCGGCGGCGGGGGGCGGGGGGGGCAGTCACCCCGCCGGGGAGTAACGGTAGCTCTGCTCCAGTTCTGCAGACATATGTCCCAAGTGCTGGACCCTCATGACGATGGCCATTCACATCATTGACAGAGCACTGAAGGGCAAGTATCGGCAGTATCTGAGTGGGGTCGGAAGCAGGGATGTTCTCCTCTGGATGCTCCTCTCTGTTCTCCCCTATGCCACCTTCTAATCTTACAGGTTTCCACGGTGTTTCCTGGAAACATAGGATAGGGAAATAAAAGATAAAGCTGTTGAACAAGCTAGTCTAGTCTGGTTTTTGCGTCTTATTGAGCTAGGTACTCAGATAGGTAGACGCTATTCTTGATGAGGGAAGTCACACAGTGGAAGGAGGGGACACATTTTTACAAATTGAGGGTTAGTGTAAAGTCATACAGAGCAGCAGATGTGCACACCCCAGGTCACAACAGGCTTCCCTGAAAGGTGATGGTGCTCAAGATAGGGGTTTCCTGGGTGCCTGGCATGCTCGTAAGCACTTTAAATGTGCCAGCTCTTTGGGTACTCCGTAGAGCCCTCATGGCCTTGTTGGGCCCCGTTGGATGGCCAGCCTCAGACCCACCAGCTGCGCCAACGGAGGGATTTGCTCCTTTACAGATGCACGGCCTCGGAACCATCCACAGGCTCCCCGTGAGTCCGAATCAGCCCGTGGCTATGACTGTTTGAGTTTTGATGGGGGAGAGAGGAGCCAGTGAGGCATGAAGAAACTCTCCGCAGAGAGCAGGAGGCGTGAGGGTAGCAGGACACGTGTGTGAGCGATATAGGGAACTACAGATTGTTTGTGTGGCTGAAGGGAGAAGACATGGAGAAAGAGATTTAAAACGTGAAACTAAGGAAGTGGGTCTGAGCCAGAACTTTGTACGTGTGTTGTAAAACCCGTTCTTTCCCTTCTCAGAGGACTTTGGATTCCAGCACCGTCTGTGGGTGTACTCGGGAAGGAGAGGGGTTCATTGCTGGGTCTGCGATGACTCTGTTAGGAAACTGTCCTCTGCAGTACGTTCTGGAATAGTGGAGTATCTGAGTCTTGTGAAGGTAAGATCGCCTGGGGGCTGAGCCCCGGTGGCGCAGTGGTTGAGTGCAGGACTGTGGCCCACTGTCTTGGCGGTTCAAATCCGGCAGCAGCTCTCAGGAGCAAGGTTGGGTAGCTCCCACGACCGCCAGAAGGCAGCGATGCCAAAGATAAATAAATAAATAAAATAATAGTTTGAAGAAAATAGAGGTAAGATCGACTGAATGAGAATGGACAGTCTTTTGCCAGATACATGGAATAGATCCCTTTACTAATCGATCAACTAATATTGTAGCAGCTACATGAGTTTAAATAATTTATATTTTTATAATAGGCATTGTTTGTGGCAAAAGGAAGATTGACTTACTTTTCTGTAACAATTATGTGAAATAAGCACAGAGAAGTACAGGTATTGAGACTATATTAAAAAAAATGTCAGGACTGAGCCCCGGTGGCGTAGTGGTTGTGCGCGGGACTGCGGCCCACTGGGACGGAGGTTCAATTCCAGCAGTGGGGCTGGGCCTCCTACTCCCATCACCGGAGAGCAGTGATGCCCCCCCCCAAAAAAAAATGTCCTTAGGCTGAGCCCTGATGGCATAGTGGTTGTGTGCGGGACTGCAGTCCACTGGGTTGGCCCTTCAAATCCAGCAGCAGCTCTGCAGGAACAAGGCTGGGTCTCCTACTCCCACAAGAGGGCAGTGATGCCCCCCAAAAATAAAGTAAAATGTCCTTGCTGCCATACTTTGCCAATTTTTTGGCAGGGAGGGGTGGCATCACTGCCCTGGTGGGAGTAGGAAGCCCAGCCTAGGTCCTGGAGAGCTGCTGCTAGATTTGAACCACCAACCCTGTGGGCCTCAGTCCCGCACACAACCATTGCGCCACTGGGGCGCAGCCCATGCTTTGACAATTTAATCAATATCTGTGTGTGTGTGTGTGTGTGTGTGTGTGTGTGTGTCACATGGAATCCTTTAAATACATTTTTTTTAATTACTTGATGTTATATGAAGCTCCTGTAATGTAAAGTTATAGGTGTTTGCTTATTTGATGGTTTATTTTTCAGGGTGGTACAGATGTCAAAAAGAAAGTTCATCTCAGCGAAAAGATCCACCCTTTCATCAGGTCTGTTGGGAAAGACCCAATCGGAATTGTGTCAGATTTACCTGCACGTTCTTTTCGAAGTGCCTTGCTGTCAGTTTTCACTGCAGAGGGAGGCCTCATTTTATAGCAGTCATGGTTCATGCTCATTGAGCGCCTGTCTGGCACTGTATTCTTTGTGATAGAGGCTCTGTCAACATTCTCATTGGTCTTTCCACCAGCCTTTTAGGGAAGATGACGAGATCTCCATTCACATTTCAAGAAAATGAAGTTTCAGAGAGATTACATAACTTACTTGGCAGCAAACCCCAGTTGTTAAATGCAGAATTTAGTCCTCATCTTCCTGAATCCAGAGCCTGTTTCTAGACTGGGGAACTTACTATTTTTCTAGACTAGTGGAAAGAGCTTTAGGTGGGGAGTAAGAACCTCTACTCGGCAGCTGACTGTGCGCTTCATTTTGAAATACTGGTGCCTCTTTTCCTTCTCTGTGTCATGGAGAGTGTAGCAGCTGCTCGACCCAGCTCACAAGCTGTAGCAAGGATGACATAAATGCATGTCAGTGTGAAGAATAGTACTTGCAAAGTGCTTTATCGTCATTCAGATGTTCAAGTAAGCACTTCAAGAGTCGAAACTTGAGATGGTCTCCCATGTTGTCCTACTTACTGCGGTATGAAGGGGCTTCAAAAAGTTCATTGAAAAGTGGAATTACTCCAATAAAATGATTATTTTTTCTTTTTAAGAACGAAAAGGGAGGGGAAAAAAAGAAAAGGGGAAAAAAAAGTGGAATTAAAAGATAAGGGTGAAAAAAAAAAAAGATAAGGGTGTTGACTGAGCCCCTGTGGCGTAGTGTTTGAGTGCGGGACTGGGGCCCACTGGCTTGGCAGTTCAAATCCAGCGGCAGCTCTCCAGGAGCAAGGATGAGTAGCTCCCACGACCACCAGAGGGCAGTCATACCCCCCCCCAAAAAAAAAAAAGATAAGGGTGTTTTTTCACGAATGTTTTGAAGCCCCTTTGTATTTTTATCATGGGTTGGCTGCTTTATATCCTTGTTAACTGTTTATAATGTCATTAACCTAAGTTCTGTTCCTACAGAAGATCTATAAGCATAGTAAAAAAATACTTTGAAGAGTATGCATTGGTTGGTCAAGATATTCTTGAAAATAAAGAAAACTGGGATAAGATTCTAGCACTTGTTCCTGAAAATATCCTTTCCTGAGACAATATCCATGTGAGCTAGTTATCTTTGTTATGAGAGCCTCATAAACTTATTCCTGAAAACTTCATCTTTTTGCACACACTCTTCCTGTACAAGGGGACTTTGAAAAGATCACGTAAAAATTCCGTTCTTGAATTTTAATTTCATTTTTTCATGAATTTTTTGTATATATTTCTGTCTCTAGAATGGAACCCAATAAAAAAATCAAGCCCTTTCCCAAGTCGATTTTCTCATTTTGGAACTTGGTCCTCCTAGCATTAACAGCTATTTTAAAATTGCTGAATCGTTTTGTTAAAATATGTTCAGGGGCTGAGCCCCAGTGACGTAGTGGTTGTGCGCGGGATTGTGGCCCACTGGGACGGAGGTTCAATTCCAGCTCCACAGGAGCAAAGGCTGGGCCTCCTACTCCCACCACCAGAGGGCAGTGATGCCCCCCCCAAAAAAATATGTTCAGACCAAGAGAAGCTTTTACGTTAAACTTTTATTTTTGCATTCTTTCTTTCATATCTCCACATAGGATATTTTTGTGGCTGTAATTGTTATTTTTTTTGTTTTTGTTTTTGGAGAACATTAAGTTACTTTCTTTGTTTAGTTTTGTTTTTTGTGGGCATCACTGCCCTCTGGTGGTCGTGGGAGCTACCCGGCACTGCTCCTGAGAGCCACTGCTGGATTCGAACCACTAAGCCTGTGGGCCGCAGTCCCGCACTCAACCACTTATGCCAGCAGGACTCAGCCCAATAGTTCCATTCTAAGTACTCATAAGCCTTAGCTATTCCTGTGGCGATGCATACTGAAAGTTAAGTTTTTCACTGGCTTTCCTTAAATGTGTGTGTTCCTTAAAGAACTGTTACCAATGCATGGTGAACTTCAAAAACACTTCCAGACCTCCCACAGTTCACTTCAGCGTTGGGAACATTTGAGGGACACAGTCAGTAATTATCAGGTAAGCACCCCGAAATGTGCATTAAGATATAACAGTGCAATTCTTGATTGTTTCACACAGTAAGTTAAACACAAAGGTCACTTTTTTTTTCCCAAAGGTCACTTTTTAAAAATTATTCAGAAGTGTTCATTAACTTGCAGCTATCAATATAACATGTGATTGACATGGAAAGAAGACTAACAGACTGTTATGCCACTCATCCCTATTTCTCTAGGAAAGCTGTGTGAGCAAACCATGAAGGTAAAACCTAGAGATCTCTAGATGGTCCTAGCAAATAGCACTCTAAAAACTACAGGTGCACCTCAACGTGGCACCTTGAAAGAAAGACCTGGAATCTGCTTTTGGAAAGATGGCAACCAAGAAATTTGACTTTAAAACATGGGATTTATATGAGTCGGAATTGGTTCAGTGGCAACAAGGTTTAATGCTTTTTCATCTTCTGAGTGTAATGAATCACTCCTTAATTATTGTCTGAGGGGCTGAGCCCCGGTGGCATGAGTGGTTGAGTGTGGAACTGCAGCCCGCGGGCTTGGCGGTTCAAATGCAGCTGTGGCTCTCAGGAATGGCACTGGGTAGCGCCCACAACCACCAGAGGCAGTGATGCCCACAAAACAAACAAAACAAAAAAAATTATTGTCTGATAAACTTTAGACAAGCAAGTATTAGAAACTGGTAATAGATGCAATTAGGAAATAAATAAAAGCATTTGATTAGCCTTCACATTTTACTGATCTGCATTGCTTACCACTGATTTTCTTCTTCCTTTGCGTCAGCACACAGCTCACCTCTCAAATTCTTTCCAACACTCACACTTATCTTTTTTTTTTAATAAATCATTCTATTGGGGGCTCCTAAACTCCTATCATGATCAATACATACGTCAATTGTATGCAGTCCACATTTGCACATTTGTTGCCATCATCATTCTCGAAACATCCTTCTTCTACTTAGACCCCCAGTACCAGCTCCCCATTTTTCCCCTTCTTTCCCACTCCCACTCTCCCATGAACCCTTAACAACTTACAAATTGTCATTATTTTGTCATCATGCACGGTCTGATGTGTCCCTTCACCCACTTCCCTGTTGTCCACACCCCAGAGAGGAGGTCATATGTAGATCCCTAAAATAGATTCCCCCTTTCTACTCCACCTTCCCTCCACCCTCCTGGCACCACCTCTCTCACCCCTGGTCATGCTCATGAAAGGATCATCTGTCCTGAATTACCCCTGTTCCCAGCTCCAGTGTACATCCCCTTGTCTAGCTGAATTTGTAAGGTAGAATTAGGATCATGATAGTGGGTAGGAGGAAGCATTTAAAAGCTAGAGGGAAGTTGCATATTTCATTGTTAATACACTATATCTTGACTGGCTCCTCTCCTTCCTGCAACCCCTCTGTAAGGGGCTATCGCTTTACCTATTGATGGACTTTGGATCCCCAATCTGTGCCTCCCCTCATTTATAATGATATAATTTTTAGTCCTTTGATACCTGATGCCCGATGTCTTCAATACCTTGTCGTCTCACAAGCTGGTGTGCTTCTTCCATCTAGGCTTTGTTGCTCTTCAACTAGATGGCCGCTTACTTACTTTCAAGCCTTTAAGACCCAAGATACTATATCTTTCGTTAGCCGGGCACCATCAGCTTACTTTACCACATTTGCTTATGCACTCATTCGTCATCAGCGATCATATCAGGAAGATGGGCACACAGTGATAGGGTTTTTAGTTCTTGAAGCCTAATTACTGATCCCTTTGACACCTCGCGGTCACAGAGCTGGTGTGCTTCTTCCATGTGGGTTTTGTTGCTTCTGAGCTAGATGGCTGCTTGAGTCGAAGGTCACTTTTTAACCTTTAAAGAAATCCTCAAAAGTTCCTTCTAGGCTGAGCCCCAGTGGCATAGTGGTTGTGCGCGGGACTGCGGCCCACTGGGATGGAGGTTCAATTCCAGCTCCACGGAGCAAAGGCTGGGCCTCCTCCCACCACCTGAGGGCAGTGATGCCAAACAAAACAAACAAACAAAGTTCCAGGCTGAGCCCCGGTAGCATAGTGGTTGATAGCATAGTGGTTGAGCGCGGGACTGCGGCCAACTGGCTTGGTTCAAATCCAGCAGCAGCAAGGCTGGACCTCCCACTCCTACCAGAGAGCAGTGATGCCTTAAAAAAAATTTTTTTTAAAGAAAAAAGAAATGCGCCCCGGTGGCGTAGTAGTTGTGCAGTGATGCCCCCCCCCCAAAAAAAAAAAAAGTTCCTTCTAATCCTCATGCTGGACTTATGCTTCCTTTTAGAGTACCAGCAAAAATGAAAAGCATGGACACTGGCTGGAGTGGGAGATCATGCTCCAGTACTGTTTCCCACGGCTGGACATCAACGTCAGCAAAGGAATCAATCATTTACTGAAGAGCCCCTTTAGTGTCCATCCCAAAACAGGTACTCCGTAAAGACAGAAGGACAAGAGAACAGTGAACTGTTCTTACCTTAGCATGTATACAGTTACGTGTGGAAACATCTAATCTCCCGAGACAGGACAGGGTAAAGAATGACTCTGAATTATTTTGTACTTAGTCAATTAAATAGCGACACATCAGTTGCTACTGTGAAATATTTCCCCCTTGATCTGATGCTATGTGATGCATGAAGGGTTAAAGAGGACCTTAGAAGTCAAGTCTAATAGTTCTCGTGTACACAGGAGAAGCTATAATAGTGGAGAACTGTGTGGTTCTCATGTACTCAGAAGATATAATAGTGTAGAACTGCGTGGTTCTACTGTACACAGGAGAAGA